>JASPKZ010010508.1:0-29775 GCA_030220185.1 Diploptera punctata
TGACTTCTTATGATGCGCCATGCATCCCGCCTTGGAGAAATACGACATATAGCGAGGAGGATTAATAACTATGGTTCGCATTACAGCTTTCTTGGCCACTACGGATGTGACAGCCTCTGCAAAATGAATGATAAGCTCAAGGGCGGGACCACCTCCGAGACAACACCAACATTTGAGACAAGACACGTCAACAACTCGTAAAGTAAAATTATAATAAAGGCGAATATCAGAGGAAACTACAGTGGTAGACAAACATTGTTGTTAAAATTAATATCTCCCAAAATATGAGAAATTGTTTTTCAATAGTATTAATTTTATTGTAAGGGTAAAATTAAATTACCTACTAATATGGTCTTAAAACAAGACAGGATAAAATAAGAAATGAAATCTTTTGGAGAGAAATGAATATTACCACATTTTTTAAGAGGATGAAAATCAAACGCTTAAATGGTAGAGCCATGTACAAAGAATGGAAAATGAAAAATGGCCAAAAAATATATACCAATGGTCACCCCCTGGAAGAAATAAACCTGGCAGACCAAAATGAAAATGGAAAACCTACGTCAGAACCATAATGGATGATAGGAATTTGGAAGAGGGAGATTGGAATGATAGAGATACATGGAAATTGAAGACGGCAAACCTATAAGTAGAGAAAGCCGAAGCAGAAGAAAACAATATTAATTTTGTTATAGGGATACGCATGGTGTTCAGAGACATTATTTATTAACATATATGTTGTGAATTTTCATAGTATGTTATGAGATCTGGAAACAAACAAATGTGTAATAAAGATTGAATTATTCTCTAAGGGTCGGTTTCACCAACAGAAGTAACTGTATTACGCCAGTTTAAGCTATGCATTATACACGGGGAAAACTGGCGTAATACAGTTCACTCTGTTGATGGAATTGGCCCTACGACTTAGAGCAGAATGACGAATTAAAATGAACGGGGTTCATATTCCATACTTGGCTGCAGTGAAGATGACACCGGCAGAATCGGATACAGTAGGCCTGGTAGTAGATCTGAAGCCTGGAAGCGCTGTTGGGCGTAAGAGCCAAGTTAAAAAAGAAAAAACAAACCGTAGACCTTCAATCCCAAGATTCAACTCGCTTCTTCCCCTAACCAGGTTGTACTTTTTTTCTGGAATACAAACAACTGAGGGAGTATTTAGACTGCGAAATATACATTTTGGATACATTTAACAAGGCTAAAATAATACATACTACCTCTCATGTAAATATTAAAACTTTATTTCAGAACATCCCAAAGATTACATATAGGTATAATCCTAACATGTATTAGTCATTTTCATAATGTGTATGGCTACAAATTGATTCTCATTGCAACTCTCAGGGAACGTCCACGATATTTTTTTTTCATTTGGCATATAAATTAATAAGTGTACTGGGGACTTACCTGTAGGAAATAAATTGACATGTCGTAAAAATTGAGTTTAATAATTGTGCAGATACAGTATATAAACAGAAGTCTAGAAACACTATCGACTTCGGTGATCTAGAGCTTAAGTTCCTTGCCTCTGGTCTCGAGAGTCGCGGGTTAGAACACGGCCGGAGTTCGATGGACATTTTAAGGATGGAAAAATCTAAACGACAATTCCTCCGGTAGGGACTTTAAGTTGTCGGTCCCGAATCTGAAGATTTTCCAGCTAATAAAAGATCCTCAAACCTAAATTAGAGTCTCTGAGCAAAATTTAATCGGCCTCTCCCACCGAATTATTACCTTAGATGCCTACTAGGTATCTCTTTCAGGCGAAAATTTAATCATTTGTCACTAACATCTGTAGGGACATAAATATAACTAAATTAACTTCGTTAAGTAACATCCACAAGGGAGCAACCTTTTGCCAAGAGGGGATATACGGTTGTAGACAAACATAGGGACACTATCAGGAATTGTCGATTCGCATTCCCCATTAACACTCTCATTCAGGTAGAATTTCATCAGCAGTGAGTCCACGCTTTACATTTATGATGACTTTAACTCTAGCAGGAAGACTTTTCATTAGGTGTCTAATCATTTGTGAAGGAATAGCAGCCCATTAATTCCACAGATTCTAAATACAGAATATAATGATGTGGGTCTTTGAGATCTGGAGCGAAGTCTACGTTCTAATTCACCCCACAGGTGTTCGATTGGATTGATGTCAAGACATTGTGATGGCTAGTCCATTTCCTTGACGTTAAATGTATCCAAACCGCCTCCCTATAGACTTTGCTTTATAGTACGGAACACTATCATGCTGGTACAAACAATGGTAATTGCCAAACTCGTCCTATACGCTAGGCAGTACCAAACTATTAAATATGTCTTCATAACCTTTGGTGTTTACACTGGCATTTAGTTTTACTAGCTCCACTATTTAATGCCACCTCGTCTAAATTTCACTTTTGGCAACATATAGGCTAACAGATACAGTTCCCTGTCATTCACTACATGTGAAGTCCTTCCATCAGACTGCGACAACGTAAATTTGTAGCATGAATCGTCGCTAAAAATTAAATTAAATCACAGATTTTCAATGGTTCATTTTCAGTAATGACATTATTTATACAATTGCATGCGACGCTTAGTATTTATAGAAAATTTTTGTTTTGTATATTATTGCCCTGACATGATATCCCCAATTTCCGCAAATCACGAAGAACAATCATGCTTCTAACTCCTTTGATGATTGATTCAGATGATAACCGATGATTTTTGACATCAGCCCTTTCAAAAATCGACGATCCCTTTAGTACAAAAGATACGTTATTATTTAAGTAGTATAACCGCGTTTCCACTTAGCCCTGATTTTGGTAGCTTCGGAAGAGCTGTAATATCTTTGTAGAAATCACTGAGCTCCGAATACCTAACCATCTTACTGTTATTTATATTACTGAACTGTATACAACATGCTGTCATCATTCAGTCATATGCAAAATCGTCGTCTGTCCGTAGCAGTACTACAAGCATGTATGTATAATTTTGATTATGTAGTGTAGACTAATATTAGTTATTCGTTGAGCTGGTTATATACGGATGGTGGTTGATGTACAGTGTGATATATCTAACACTGACGGCATTAGCAGTCTTGTTCTCCAGTACTTTGAAGTTTTGGATGTTTCCTGTTTGACGACTGTGTTGAAGTGTTCGTCATCCATTTTTTCTCTGAGTAATTGCGTGGAACGCATCTTGGTGTAGACAATATATTGATTTTGTTCAAGTTTTTAGTGAGGCAGTCGCGACCTGTGGTTAAACTGAATTGTGCAATTGATGTCTTCTGTGAAAGTTCTGGTGAAGAGTTGGTGTTGTGAAACAGGCATTTCCATTAATTATATTTTGTGGATGATTAAAGCCTGTTGTTGTTAATGTCCTTGGTATTGATTTTAAGCGACTTTTAGTCGAAATGTAAGAGACAGATTTGTGTATTGGCGATTGTGTTATAAGGGAACCTTTCTTCGCAGGGATATCATATGTTTCATTGTCGAATATTCCACAATGTGATGTAATACACTATAGGATTACTTATTTGCCGTAGTTATGGAGTTGTAGTATCATGTCATAACATTGTTTGGAGTCGTGTTTATTTGGGTGACAGATTAATTGAAGAGCTGCTTTTGAGTCTAATAGGAGAACTAATCTGGAGAAGTTATCTGATCTTGTTAGGAGGTTTTCAAGTGATGGTTTTATTGTATGTTGCTCACCGTCGAAATTTGTTGTTCTCTTTCAAGCATGACAGTAGATGAAAAGAGGGCGTACGTACCTCCTGCCCAACGCCATTTTCAGGAACTCTTAGTGAGCCATCTGTATAGATATGGAGCCAATCATTTTTCATTTTTAGGGTATCTAGTGTGGATAGTCCCTATGACTGTATTTTTCTAGTGAGTGCTATTATATTCTGTCTTTTTGAATTTTGCAGTTAGATCTAACTTGCACAGGATTTTTTTAAAATGTCCTGGATTAATACTGGATGGAATTATTACTCGGTTGAAATATCCGATTATATTCATGTCACTTTACTTTTCCAATAAAGGTGGGTTTGGTGTTCAGTTTTCTCGACTGTGATTGTTTCTTTCTGCATGTGTCTTCTGGTAGACGCATCATCTTCTCATACTCTGATTGCTTTAACCTGGAGTGATATGGGATTGGATAAGTTTGTGTTAAAATTTTCGTTCCTTCTACAGGAGTTGATTTAACTTCACCTCTTTAATTCACATAGCATAATTATGTACTCTGTCTAATTCTTCCATCATTCTAGTGCCGTTGTGAGAATTTTTCATGAGTATTGTAGAGTTGGTTTTTATGTATCTAGCAAAAAGTTAATTGGTTACACGAGATAAATGAAGTAAATTTAGAACAATTGGAAGGCACTAGACGGGAAACCATTAGATTGTTAAAAAGTAAAAAGAGCGAATATCTGAAAGAGAATATTAATGATTTTGAAATGAGTGAAAAAAAAATGAAAACATCAGATAATTGTATAAGGGAATAAAAATAGAGAGGAAAGGTTTTCACGCTAGAAGAGACATAATTATGAATGAAAATGGGGATATAATTGCAGATTCTAGGAGTATATTAAATTGATGGAACATGTTTAAATCAGCACATTAAATATGCATGTAGAACAGGATATTGAAGCTGATGATTTAGAGAAACTAGAAACGTTAGTCACATAACCAAGTGCATTAGAGTTTAAAATGGCGATACAAAACTTTGAGATGCGTGAAGCATCAGCTTCAGGTTAGATTCCAGCAGAACTGAGAAAATCAGAGGGAGAAAAATTAATGATCAAGATACGTCGGTTGCTTAGTATCATTTGCGAAAAGAGGCTCTTCCAAATTATTGGAAATAATCTATTTTCATACTAATCTACAAGAAAGGAAATAAACTCTTCTGCAATAACTACAGTGGAATCTCATAACTTTCAAATTTGTACAAAAATATAACAAATAGTAAGCAAGCTTACTCCCTATATTGATGACTAGAGCGAGCATTTTTATGTTTTAAACTATTAGTCAGAGAGCACTGAGACAAAGCATCTTTACATTTTATGATCTGTAGAATCAAAAAAGACCAACATATTTTTACATATTTCATAATATTTTTGCAAAATGTTCATATTTTAGTAAAAATGTAATATTCCTTCATATTTTTCAACTTTTATTTTTTTAAATAAAATTTCTAATAATTGAATAAAATAATTTTTGAAGTGGTTGCAGTTTTGAAATTATTTGACAATGTAATATGGTAGACAGACTAAAATTCCTCAATATCCCATCCAGAACAAGGTAAATAGTTTCGATAAAAGAAAATAATTTAAAAAGTAGACATGGAATGACCAAGTGGAGGCTTTTGAACGAAACTACAGAACAAGAACAGGGATTTCCTAATCTGTGATAAGAACATGAATAAATAGAACAATGTGAGAATAATAATATAAACTAATGTGTGGCACTATTAAAAGAATCCTTAAAAACACAATAAAATAAACAAAAATGACATTTTTAAACTAATGGCTATTCCTGTGTTTATGTATGTGTCAGAATGTTGGACGATCACTAAAAGAAAAGTACAAAGATTGGAAGCAGCTGAGATGATATTTTTAAGAAATATAGAAGGAAAAAACTCTGCTGGATAAGAAAAGAAATGAAGATATAAGAAACGAACTAAATATTTTCAAATTTACACACCTAATAATTAAATATAGGAACACCTGGGAAGAACATGTTGATAGAATGCTAGAATAAAGATTTCCAAAATTATTGCTAAATTATAAACCGCACGGAAGGAGAAATTTTGGACGCTCACACAGAAGATTGAACAATTTTAAAATTATAGCTTTCATGAAACCGGAACGAGCCAACAGGCTTAATCCTGGATGATGATGATGATGATGATGATGATGATGATGATGATGATGATGATGATGTTAGAATAATAACCACCTACTCTTTCTATCAGGTAGCAACCACTTCCATTTTACACGCTTTATATTAGCTTGACCTGTATCTATGTAACGGAATCTTTCAACGCGATTTTCACCCACTTAAAATCATTGGATCGACTTGAAACTTTGTATACTTGTAAAGGACCAATGACAATACAATAATTTCATAATTTTGTTCTAAAATCCTGGCCAGAATCTTCAGAAAATCAAAAACGTGTCTGTGTAATTAACTAACGGAATCTTTCAACACGATTTTCACCCACTTAAAATCATTGGATCGACTTGAAACTTTGTATACTTGTAAAAGACCAATGGCAATACAATAATTTCATAACGCTGCTCTAAAATCCTGGCCAGAATCATCAGAAAATAAAAAAACGTGTCTGTGTAATTAACGGAATATTTCAACACAATTTTCACCCTCTTAAAACTATTGGATCGACCTGAAACTTCGTATACTTGCAAAGGACCAATGACAATACGGTAATTTCATAATTGTTTTCTAAAATCTTGGCCAGAATCAGCAGAAAATTAAAATAATAACCGGCATAATAGGTTGCGGACTTATCAACTTCTTACCTCAATCGTTGTAAGAACTCAGTTGGTATTGCGTTGGACTGTAGTGGTATATAATTTCAGTAATCCATAGGTCGTTGGTTCAAATCCGGCCCGGATGATTTTTTTTAGTAGAGTATTACTTTAAGCTCACGCTACAATAGTATCGAATTTAAAGATATTTACATTTTTATCTTATTCTGTGAAATATTAAAACTAAAAAATAATAAATAAATAATAGTTTAAAAAACTAAAACAACACGCTTTATCAGAAAACCGAACTAAAAAATGAAAAATAATTTTAATTTCTAACACGCTAGGGATAAAATTACAGTGGTCAACAATTTTTTTTTTTTTTTTTTTTACGTTTTCTTCTTAGAGACTTTACTTTTACCAATATTTGTTTATTATCAAATATATTAATTGACATGGAGCACCCCACGCTTTTGATGGTAAATTATTTTTTTTTGTAGATAACTCTAGTTTTATTCTAGATATATAGGAGATGACTTTTTTGTTGGCCACTTTAATTTTATCCCAAGCGTGTTGGAAATTAAAATTATTTTTCAATGTTTAGTTCCTTTTTCGAATGAAACGTGTTGTTTGTTTTTTTAATCTATTAATTATTTCTACCTAAGGACAGTCTTTATTTTGTAAATGAATTACAGTATTTAAATGTAGGAAAGGCTGCTACTACTAAACTTGAAGCTGTGCTGAGAAATAAGGTCTTACTCCACAGTTTATGAAATTAGTAAAGTTCTTGTAGATAGGACCAATATTATTATCACTTACATCAAACTATGAAATATAGCGCTGTACACCCTTAGACAAATAAATGAGTCTTCTGCAGATTCTATCAACCGTTCGGGGAACTTCGTGAGCGATCGCAGAAGCCATATTCACATCAATAGGTTTTCAGTAATTGTACTGTGTGGTTTGCTAGTTAACGCAGTGCACACTCAAGAAACATGAAAGAGAGAGCTTGGCTTAGTATGTTTTCGTGGTCGAGAGGTTTAACCTCAAGGGTTCGATTCCTGTTCTACTTTTTTTTTAAACTGAATGTTAGAATAGCATTTCGCCTGTAGTAATATAGTTTCATATTTAATTTTATATTTGAGTTTTATGGGTTTAATGCACACACAAAACACACAATAACATAAATTAAAACCTTCTAATAAATAAATGAGGAAAGAAAATAATATATTCTAAAATGAAAACTTTAACAAAAACAAAATCAATATTGGGTGTATGAACACTCAGCAATTTTTACCGCGCTCAATCTGCGAGGCATTGATGCAATCAAATTTCTACAGGCACGTGGACGACCGGCTAGAGCTTCCCATATATCTTGAATTTGTGCCCATAAGACATCTTTCGTCTTTTGTGCATCTGCAGGCCAATTAGAGTTCATCTTTATTTTCATCTTAGCCAACAAATTTTTGATTGGATCAAATCTGATGAGCAGGGAGGCCAGTCTATCACTCTGATATCCTACCTCTCCGAGAACAATTAATTATAAACAAACTTTTATAGGCTGTTGCTTTTGCGCAGATGTCTGCGCATCACAGTCTATTAAATGCGCAATACATTGAATTTACCTAGAAAAAACCCTGAATTTGGTAAATATAATTGTTACAATAACGACAGTAACACTGATTTAATTCAAATGTCGAAATAAAATGTTGTATTTAATTCATAAAATATTTTAATACAAATATCACGAAAAAACTGCATAATTGAGGACGCTTACTTCATTAACAGAAACAGTGACTGCATGCTTTACCGCTGATCTAACAGGACACGTACGAGTGTCTTCAGTTCATGCCACCTGACACAGTAGCTGAGGGACTGCACAATTATGATTAGTTGCCTAGTTTGAACCCAGCGCTCTGCCGAGTAGGAATTAGAAGAAATGTGCGTTCAAGATATACTCTTTTTTTTGTCTAAGGGTGTACATGTTTGCTCCCATAACATTATATGGTGTGGAGCGTACTTTCTGATCGTGTAAAACAATTATGACGGACGGGCATTAAAAAATGTATAAAATGTAGACAAAGCTCTTAACTGTGTATTACGAACAGAATTGATAACTGGATTGTTCAAAGCACAAATAAACTAAGACTAGATACTCTGTTCTTCCAATTTAATGAAAAACAAATGTTAAAATAATTCTAACTACATTTCACCATGTTAATGAGTGTAGCCTATAGGATTAAAAATAACTGTATTTGCAAAGAGAGTTTTGAAATATTCCCTAGAATGATTTGTGGATTAATTCATTTTAACATCTTGGGTTTTCCACATATGACATACTGAACGTGGTCTAATTGTGTTCCGATTCATCCAATTTAATATTATTGTGACATTTACATATATCAGTCATCCAAACTGTATCCACTCTATTTTGTTACTGGTATATTCGATGGAGACATGTTTGTTTCGGTTACTATATTTTGTTTTTTTATGTTTGGATTTCGTAATTAAATATCATTGGATAAATTAATTGATCGCGTTTTATTTATATATATGTAATCTCCCAATATTAATTTATTAAAGTAAAGTTCACACTACATGGATGTTGATACTTCCACATTTATAGACAATCGCCAAGGGATATCACTGGTTTCTCAGCCCTGTGTGACGGCCTCCTTTGCCTCCAGAACATGCGTCCGGTACTCATTTACATTAAGAGTTGAGTACACCATAGGGCTATGATGCCGCCAGAAGGTTTGGTCCAGCTAAAAACCTGACCCCGTTGAGACTCAAACCTACCACCTTCCGGATTGTTAGCGTGATTCCTCAAAAAACCACACTACAAAGTGAGCCATTAAAATTGCTTCAAATCACGAACATATTTTATATTGGATCAGAGTTAATAAAAAAAATAATTAAAATAGAAATACAGTGAAGTACTTGATTTCTTGTGCTACAAAAAGGTTGTCTTGTCTCATTTGTGTGCTGGTATGTATACCCAAATATTATACAGGGATTGTGTAAAAAGTTAAAAAAAATTGTAGCTTCATAATATTTTGTGTCAAAATGTTCATATTTTTCATATTTTTTTATTATGATTTCATATTTCGGTATAATTTTCTTCATATAATTCCTCACTCTATTGATTACATTTTAGGAGATCATTAATGTGGATTTAGAGGAAACCGGTATAAAACAAATCAGATTTTTAGTATAAGACAATTTCAGAAAATAAATGTAAATAAAAGGGCACTGTGCATAATTTAATATGTAGACTTCAAAAAAGCATACGATCCAATTAAGAGGGAGTTCCTGCTTGAGATCGGAAATCCTATAAAAGTTAGTTCGACTTATTCAAATGTATTTGCATCAATTGTAGGGACCGTGTAGGCAAACAGTTTTCGGATACATTTGAAATTCGCTATGGGTTAAAGCAAGGAGATACACTATCTCCTCTACTGTTCAATTTTGTACTAGAGAATTCCATCACATTTTTAGAGGATAAAGAAGGCCTACAACTTAATGGTATTAATAAGCTGTTAGTTTATGCTCATGATACTTACTTACTTACTTACTTACTTACTCACTGGCACTATCGAACCCGTAGGTTCATGGCCGCGCGGACATAAGCTCTCCATACATCCCTATCCTGAGCTAATGCTTTCCAATCATTCCCTGTATAATCTACTTCCCTCAAATCATAGATAATGTTGTTCTCCCACCTCATTCTTGGTCTACCAACTTGGCGTTTTCCTTCTGGCTTTCCTACAAGAAGTATCCATGCACGTCTTTCTTTCCCCATACGAGCAACATGTCCTGCCCATCGCAGTCTACGGGACTTAACTGTTCTTATTATATCTGGCTTCCTATAAAGACCATGTAGTTCATTGTTATATCAAGAGGTATGCTCCACACGCGAAATATAGCAGAAAATCGTAATTTCTTACTTTCTAGGCCAGTCCGAATGTTCGAATATTGTGTAGTTACTAATGTAGAAAATATTAAAGTGTTTGAAATTATAAATGCATGTTCTCGCGGAAACCTTGCGTGATGGAGAAAAACCGATATCATATTTGAATTCACGAGAAAAAATACTACCAGAATCACATATGTTTCTTTCGGAGACATAAAAAAAGTTTATTTTTTGTTGCTCAGTGTTATTGTTCCTACGTAATTGAATTGAACCACTTCTGCAAAAAATTCCCTCTTTTGTCATTAACTGTCCATTTCAATTATATATATATATATATATATGTGTGTGTGTGTGTGTGTGTGTGTGTGTGTGTGACATATATTTAGTATTATTGATGTTACTACCAGTCCCAAATTCTTAGTGTTACCCAATGTGTGTTCTTGTTCGCCCTTATTATATCCTTGCTCTATCGTCTAATAAAACTGTACTACATCAATAATACTAAATATATGTCACACACACACACACACACACATATATAATTGAAATGGACAGTTAATGACAAAAGAGGGAATTTTTTGCAGAAGTGGTTCAATTCAATTACATAGGAACAATAACACTGAGCAACAAAAAATAAACTTTTTTTATGTCTCCGAAAGAAACATATGTGATTCTGGTAGTATTTTTTCTCGTGAATTCTAATATGATATCGGTTTTTCTCCATCACGCAAGGTTTCCGCGAGAACATGCATTTATAATTTCAAACACTTTAATATTTTCTACATTAGTAACTACACAATATTCGAACATTCGGACTGGCCTAGAAAGTAAGAAATTGCGATTTTCTGCTATATTTCGCCTGTGGAGCATACCTCTTGATGGTCCAAAAATAATCGGCCAGCATATTAGGATCCCATTTCCCTTGATATATATTTTCCATAGCAAAAATCCCGTGCTCATCGCTCACTGCGCCAAGATTTTCCGGGAAGAAATCTAGGTTTATTAAAAAAATAATTATTTAAATCTATTGATTGAAATTGAAATAAATAAAACTGTGGTGATGGAGAAATTCCGAGTACATATTTGAAAACATGACAAAAAACTGCATTAAGTACAGCTTTTGTTACTCATGAGACAAAAATCATGTTGGCCAGTGTTATTACAAATAGGAATGAGATGCACAAAGAAATTGAAAGTAGACTTAATTTTGGAAATTCATGCTATTATGCATTACAGGGACTCCTGTCTTCCCAAATTCTCTCAAATAACATTAAACTGAAAATATATAAAACTTATATTTTAGCTATATTACATGGATGCAAAACATGGACTCACGTTTTAAGGTAGGGTTAAGATTACGAGTATTTGAGAATAAAGTTATTACGAAAAAAATTAGACCAAAGAGTGATGGACAGGCGATTGGAGAAGATTACATTACAGTGAGCTACATGATCATTATAGAAACCAGATATAATAAGAAAAGTAAGTCTCTTAGACTGAAACGTGCAGGACATATGGCACAAATGGGGAATGAAAGAGGGGAACGTAAATTTCTTGTAGGAAAATCAGAGAGAAAACGCTTATTTGGTAGACCAAGAATGAGGTGGGAAAATAACATTAACCATGATTTGAGGGAAAGTAGATTATACAGTGGTTGATTGGAAAACAGATCAGGATAAGTTTGTATGGAGAGTTTGTGTCCGCGCGGCCATGAACCTGTAGATTCATTAGTGCCAAAAAGTTAGGTAATTAGTTGTAGGTAGCATTTAAAGTTTTTTCTAAAAGAACCCCATTTTACACCAATCATCTTTTAAGGATATCATTCTCTTTATCGCTCTTTCACTTACTTTATCTATTTGATTTTTTTTCAAGACAGCTAACAGTGTAATGTTACTCGTAAGTAAGTATTGAGATTGTTCTGCACAAGAGGTATGTTGTTACCCCTCGTTTTATATATATATATATATATATATATATACATAAATGAAACAATCATATACATTTTTCTATTTGATATTTTTATTATTAACTATTTTTATTATTAACTAGCTAACTAGCTAATAGCGCGCTGCTAGTCCTAAATAAATGTTATTGTGTTTTCATCACCGGCCTTGAGCTGCTATGCTTGCCCGTGAATCAGCTTATCCCGATCATCTTGGCATCAGTGAAAGACAAAAATGGTTATTGTGAGTTATCAGTAAAAGATGAACGCATGCTGTCGCGGACTTTTTGTAGAGGTTTTTGAGATATTCAATTCTGTGTACATTAATCTGATGTATTTGTAATGATTTAGGCAGCGTAAGCCATTTAAGCGTCAAAATAGAGATTTTATTTCATGTTTTTCGCTACAAATGGTGATTTTTAGGGGTGAAGGGGTTGAGTATTACAACTCCCTTATAGCCTATGTTCACCACGGGAAATTCCTGAAGATTTTGCAAAAAACCACATCAAAATCGAATCAATGTTATGGCCGCGCATAGAATACGAACAAAGAAACCAACAAACCGACAAACAAACATTGATTTTTATATATTAGATATTTTATTCAAATACGCCTTATAATTCAAAATTTCAGCGGATCACAATTCAAGCCCGTGTGTGGATAGGCCCGCAAATCCCGCTTAGAGACCTCTTATTTCTGGCTTGTTGTTCTTTTTCGTGGCGTAAATATTCGATTCCAGACTCACTGTTTCAATTTCCTTCCAAATGAACCGATGCTCATGATTTTAACCAATTTGAAAATTTATCAATAGCGGCCTAGTTTGAACCCGTGAACTCCTGAACCAGGGTCAGTGATATAGCTATTAATCCACCGTGACCTACACGGTTGTTGGAAAACATGTACATTAAATATTTACATTTAAATACATTAAAAAAGGGATTATTTTGAAAAGTCAGATAAATTAAAAAATACTAAATTTATTTACATGATATTTTACTGTAAAATATACGATGGAAAGACTTATAATGTAAAACATGTGATAGAAAATATAGAGTCTAATACCAGAATGCATTATCAGAATTATTTCACAAAGTTTTACTGTATCGTATTTCAAAGTAATTAATATTAAAATAGTATCTATATGGATGGGAATTATCAATTGCCATTTTTGTTATAAAGCTGTATGTTGAGGATTCGTAATGGAATAAGTCATATGCAGTATTTGTGTTTTTACGAAACGATGAAAAGTATATAATATTGCTTACTGTATTTGTGAAATATAAGTGGCACGTCTTGTCATAATTGGTTAAGGCAATATACTACAAGCCGAGCGATCGAGGTTTCGAGTTCCGATGGTATTATGATTGTTATTAAATTGATCTAAGCCTTCTGAGTTCACCGTGAACCTGGGGTTGATTCAGCCTCTAACTAAAATAAGTACCATAATTACGTTCTGATGATAAAGGCGGCCGTCACTCAGAGCTGAAAACCTTTCTGACATCTCGGGTCGATAGTCTTGAAAGGCGGAAGCCTTTAGCTCTTACTACCTCAAGGGTCTCCTCAGGCTTCTAGTGGGATCGCTTATTTTTGTGTAATAGTGAATTAAGTCAACCAAAAAAGGACACTTAGGCCTACAGCATTTCAGTGATGAAAGGGGAGATAAAACAAACATCTGTCTTTGTGACAAAACACTACCAGGTGCAACACTTTTCAATATGGTGCATCAAAGGGTATGTCTCTCTACTTTTATAATATAACAACTTCGATTATAATGTTCCGAGGATGAAAGAGGAGAGTAACGAACATCTGTTATATTTGATAGAATTACTCGTATTGGAGATAAAACACGTTTTTCTTCAAAAGGTATTACTCTACCAAGTTCAGTCAGCACAGCTAGAGGGGAAGTGTGTTAGCGCTAGTGTCGCCAAACTAGCCCTATGGTAGGGAGAATCCATAAGCACGTGTAAAGAGCATTACATGGTTGTCAAATTAGTCATTTTAGTAGACGACTGCACAAGGTCATTTAAAATCACAGTATTTGCCATCTCTCTATTACCAGCCTCACTATATAACACAGGGGGGCGGGAATTGACATGTAATGAGAAAGGCATAGGCGGAACAGCTCGTTCCCCTGTAGTAATATGTTTTTCGAATTATTCATTTGGTCAACGATTGCTGTAGGTATAGGATAATTTAACTAAACACAGTATTTGCCAGCGCTCCCTTCCCAGTCAAAGGGATAAGAAACGAAAACGTAATGTGAAGGGAGAGAATGGACAGGACATTCCTACAGGGGTTTTCATGTCTAGAAAATAGTATTGCACTTATGGGAATGCTGTTGTCACATGACTCCGCAGGCTGAGCGACAGAGATGGAAATATAATTATCTCCAAGTTTCGTTGAAAGAGGAAGGTTCAATAGCATCTCCGTTAGCCGCTGTTCCGGTAATTGAGTTCAGTCCCGTAACATTATTAAATATGTGGGTGATAATTATATGTTCCATAATATTTTTTTTATTAAATCAGGCATCCACCATCTTGAAAAACTTGTAGACAAACTATTTAACTAAATTATTCATTTCAAATGAATTAACTAATTATAAGTCAATCTCACATAAAAGGACAAGTTTACTATCAAGAATTGCTCCATTAGAGTAATGATATTTTATAGAAGTGAAAAACCCTATAGCATATTTTCCGCAAGCAGATTTAACTTGGGCGAGTAAAGGTCCCTCCACTTCTGCAATACTACAAAGCTTCGATAAAACCGTTTAGGACATGACAGTTAAGGTTAAAACAGATACCTGTTTTTCTGTAGATGACAAAACTACTCACCCTTCTCATTTCATCGCAACGTGTTGGTTATTGCTAAAAACTGATGTTTGAACTCCCGTTGCCTTGAATACTTACGCCTACGTGATGTAAACAAAATAATGTTGTACGATCTGTCTTCCATTTAAATGAATCCTGTGTACTACTGACGAGAAGGAATGGAGCGACCTAACTTTAATAACCACCTGCGGGAAAATTGTACATATTTTAAGTTCTATCATACACAGTGCGATCAGTATAGTACTGGACAGCAGACGCGGGGATTTCACTATACACTGCTGACGCACTCGCGACGGGGAACGGACAGCATAGGATCTCGGTGATACAACCACATACATTTTCGTAACTATTTTATAAATTGTCGTACTACAAACTTTATTGAAGCAAGTGCTGAAACTGTTCACCTTCGTTGTCCATACATTTTGACACCACTTTATAAAATGTGTTGTGCAGATTATCGACGTTGGAATTTGTTGAACGTGACGGAATTTTTACACCCACGAATCGTGTTTCAAAAAGTCTTCGTACTTGGCTGGCAGACTGAATTAACAAACATTGACCATAAATAAATACACGTTATTCAGTAAAAAAATCATTAGTCATTATAAAGCTTACACTTTATACTTATACACACGTCATTCAGTGTAAACGTATACACGCCTGTTTTATAAGATACATATTTTAAAATTCAAATAACATATACACATGTCTTTCAGTTTACATTATACACATGTCATTGAGTTCACAAGGAAAAGCGACCGAGCACCTTATCTACTCGAAGTACACTATCGGACTGTTGACCGTGAATGCGTGGGATGTACTCGAATACTGCTGAGTCAGCGCACATTTCAAGTCCCATGCCTGCAGGTGTAAGCCTTCGTCATCGCACAACACAAACCCCGCGTCTGCCGTCCAATATTATACTGATCTCACTGTAGAAACGATGATTGTATGTTGTCGGACTGTCGGATCTGTGTGCCTTCAGCGCTGTAGCCGTTCATAGAAAAGTGTACGCCTGTACTCACTCAATTCCAAGCGATTTCCTCCCGCCATGTCAAACAGCAGCCACGATAACTTTAGGAGTAGGGATGTTGCCAAAATTCTCCCAAATAGTGTCATGAAAGTTAAATATTGAATCATGTAAGGCTAGTTATTACTTCTTCATATTTAAGTAGGTCTAATGACGCAGATTGACTGTTATTATTTGCTTAATATTTCTTTCGCCACTCCGTGCTACAGTGTTCATGTTGAGTTGACAACAGTGGACTGCAAGTGCAAATAATCTGTCCCCGAAGAAGGCTCAAAATTATGAGTAGTGGGAGGGGTGAAAGAAAAGTGAGAGATAGGAATTCAGGTAGGAAATGATTTACCGTGGCAGAAAAGGAATTAGTGTCCACATCGCATATCTTACGGGAGCACAGATCCGTTGTTCAGACAATAACCCTCTATCGTCGGCCCAGATGGAATAGTGCTTACCATGCTCGCTGCTAGTTCAGCAGATGTCCGCGTGTTCAAACCTGGCAGTATCGATTAATTTTTAAGGCGTAAAATACTTAGCACGGTTTCCTTCAAGAGGCATTGAAATCCGTGAGATTCGCGTTTGTAAATATAAAAAACGTAAAACAATGTCAAACCTGAAATAAGAGGTCTCCCAGCAAAATTAATCGGCATTGTTTGCCCATACGGTATTTGAATTGTTATGCTAACAGCCTATATTTTAAATAGCGTCGTTAAAAAAAGTGAATATTTCTAACACATTACAACAGTTTTCGTAAAAATGTGAAAATACATAATTTAGTATTTTGATATTATAAGCCTATGAGAATTTGCATTATAAACAGTGAGGTGAATGAAAGAGCTGATTATTTTGGTATAATGTATACATTTAGTTATGTGTTGAATAAAAGTGTATGGACTTAAGACATTTTGGTTGTGTGTGCTTTGGAGAATCCACTGGCAGTTAGTTGGTAACACTGTATCTCGCGAAAGTTATTAAAACAGCTATAAAGAAGAGAAGGCGGAGGGAGCACGGAGAGGGGTTCACACGGAGTTTAGCGTTGTACGTGATGCCCCAGGGCCCCATAACAGCCCTCTGGCCTGGACTGCACATTTTCTCCCTCCCCCTGCCGTCTCTCGCCCCCGCGGAACAATCTGAAACTGTATACACTCTGCTCCAAGGAGAATAATCAGGCTTATTCCAGCTCCTGCACCTCGCAAGCTTAGCACATGCCATTCATTCTTAGATAAATCGAACCGCAGGAAACAGTTCAATATAGTTCATTATCATCAATAGATGGTAAGATTTTTATAACTACAATATTAAGTATTTCAAATATTTTGTGACATAAAAATTATGAATTACTCCTTAAAAAAATTGTTACCTGATACACCACAAAACAAGATGCATCATGAAGTGTGGAATCCAACTGAAATTACCTACCACAAGCAATCAAGGGCTTCCGGAATTTAGAATTAATTAAAAGAAACCTAAGTATGCTTTAACTTTTACTAAAACAATATAAATGCTTTTCTATAATACCGTATACAGGTAATTCCATTGTAGAGAATGTAGTATTTTATCTATAATTGTTCATATATTACGCTTAATAATTTAAGATTCTAAACGATGTATAAATTTAAAAATCGACATGTGGTACTAATGGTGAATGAAATAGGGACATGGAAGCTTCTTGTAGGAAAACCAGAGGGAAAACGCCCCTTTTATAAACGAAGAACGAGGTGGGAGAATAACGTTAACCATGATTTGAGGGAAGTACATTATACAGTGGATGATTGGAATTAATTAGCTCAGGGTAGGAATGTGTGGAGAGCTTATGTCAGCGCGGCCAGGAACCTCCGGATTCGGTAGTGCCAGTGAGCTGGTTCTCATTTTCCTCAGATAAGTGAGCATCCATATAGCCGTACTGAAATGGCCTACAAAGTATGTTATCTTATCTGCTGTTTTTTTTTCGTAACGAATTTATTTTCAGTCGGACATGGAAAAGACATGATTTACCAAATTTCAGTAATCTTTAGAATGCACAGCAGAAAATACAACAATTTCATCATCATCATCATCATCATTAGCACTAAAGACCCCAGTTGCCTTGCACTTCTCCAGCAAATGTCTGCAACGCCTCCTAACCTGTGCTTTCAACTATCAGTTCTCAAATTTCGACTTCTTTAGGCCATTCTCTACTCCAACTATCCATTTAAGCTTAGGACTTCAAATCCTTACTGTCCACAAGGATTTGAGTTTAATACACTCTTAGGAAATTCTTTGTCTTCAATCCGCCCTATGTCCTGCCCATCTCAATTTATTAATTCTACGAGTATAAAGGTTATTAGATCTCAATCTCACCATAATCACAAAGAGGAATGAGATACAAACAGAAATTAAACATAGGTTCAATTCTGTAAATGCGTGCTATTATGCATTGCAGAGACTCTTGATGTCCCAACTCCTTTCAAAAAAGTTAAACTGAAAATATATAAAACTATTATTGGGTGTGAAACATGGACTCTTACTTTAAGGGAGGAAACGAGATTACAAGTATTTGAGAATAAAGTACTTAGGAAAATTTTTGGACCAAAGAGAGATGAAGAGACAGGTGAATGGAGAAGACTAAATAACAATGAACTACATGGTCTTTATAGGAAGCCGAATATAATAAGAACAGTTAAGTCTCATAGACTTGCGATGGGGCAGGACATGTTGCACGTATGGGGAATGAAAGACTTGCATGTAAGCTTCTTGTAGGAAAGCCAGAGGGAAAACGCCCAGTTGGTAGATCAAGAATGAGGTGGGAGAATAACATCAACTATGATTTGAGGGAAGTAGATTATACAGGGAATGATTGGAAAGAATTAGCTCAGGATAGGGATGTATGGAGAGCTTATGTCCGCGCGGCCGTGAACCTACGGGTTCGATAGTGCCAGTGATTACGATATCTCAATCTACAAAATTTCATATACTTCATTATTAAACTTTCTCTTCCAAACTGCATTCTCAGAAGTAGAACCCGCAAATTTTCCAAAGGATTTTCCTTTCTAGGACAAGCAATTTTCTTTTATCAACTTTAGTGAGGGTCCAGGTTTCAGAAACATAGGTTAATACAGACCTTATTACTGTCATATAAATTAATATTTGTTTTTTTTCTGGACAGCAGACTTGATTTAAAATGCAAAATATCGATTATTTATGACATTTTTTATTTCACGATATGGATCTTTATTCGATGCCATAAGTTTGTCATTTGAACATTTCTGGTGTTCTCTTCTGGCATTAGCGTATTATAACCCATATCTGAGATTGGGGCGCATGGAAGGCGGGGTTACGCTGCCCCAATGATATGATGGATAATGGTAATTGTGTGCCAGGAGAGGCCTTAATCCTAAACTTAACATACTGAGGTGAATATGATGATAATAATGATGGCCAGATGATGTTCGGTGATCGTTTGGTCTTAAAGTATCCTGCAATTTTTCTGAGGAAAAGCCCCGAAAAACCTCACCCAGGAAACTTGGTCCCGACTGGGGATCGAACGCGGGCCCGCTAGGTGACAAGGCAGCACGTTACCTCGATGCCACAGCGGTGGACTGATATGGATTCTAATTTATAAAAGAACGCGATTTTTATTTAAATTTATTTCAAGATATAAAAAAAGAACATAATATATTACATTCATTAGTATTGATTGACGTACTGTACTACTTTTAAGGTATTATTATTATTTATTATTATTATTATAGTATTATTATTTATTCTTATTTATTATTATTATTCTTTATTATTACTTTTATTTATTATTATTATTATTATTATGTATTATTATTATTTATTATTCTTTATTCTTATTATTATTTATTATTCTAATTATTTATTATTATTATTATTATATAGTATTACTTATATTTTTTTCTTCTTCTTACTTATTATTATTAGTTATTATTAATTATTTTATTATTCTTTATTCTTATTATCATTCTTTCTTATTATTATCAATTATTTATTCTGCTTATTTTTATTACTTCTCTTTCTCTTCTTATTCTTTCTCTTCTTACTTCTTTTTCTTTCTTCTCATTATTCTTCTTCTTTTTTTTTTTCTTCTTTTTTATTTTCATTTTTCTTCTTTTTTATTTTTCTTCTTTTTCTTTTTCTTCTTTTTCATTCTTTTTTCTTTTTCTTTTCTTTTTTTTTATTTTTTTCTTTTTCTTATTTTTCTTTTTTTATTATTTTCATTTTTATTCTTCTTATCCTCCTTATTTATTAGGAATATTCCACAATACAGTGTTTCTCCTTCAACCGGAAGTGATTCGTCGCCAGAGGTTCCTTTCTAAAGCATCTTCTTCCCTCAAATCTCTAGCTTCCATACTTCTTCTCACTCCATTTATCCAACGTTGTCTATGTCTGCCTCTTCTACTGCTTCCATTATCTTTCCAATCAAGGATCTTCTTTGGTATTCTATCTTATTCGATCCTTATGAGGTGTCCATACAATTTCAAATGTTTATCTACTATTTTTTCTGATATATTTTGGAAGTGTGTGTCAAGTGATGACACAGCTGAACATTGATTGCTCAGAGATTATTATTATTATTATTATTATTATTATTATTATTATTATTATTATTATATTGTTTTCGTCATCGTCGTGGTTGTTGTTGTTGTTGGCCACAGTGGGCTAGTGGTTAGGCCTGTCTTCCAGGCCTCTAGTCCCAACGGTCGCGGATTTAAACCCTCGATGGATTTTTCGGATAAAAAAATCCAAGAGAAAAGACCTCCATGAGGGACTCTAAGCCATGGGTTTCGATTCTGAAAATTTTCGGACTCATAAAAGATCCTCAAGCCTAAGTTAGTGCCTCTAAGAAAAATTTAACCGGTCTTCCCATCAATTAACACCTTTGTTACATACTAGAATGTCTCATTCAGGTAATGCGCTGACCATTTGTCTATCGCCGGCATTCTTATGGAAATAAACATAATTAAATTAGCTCGGCCAAGAAACTCCCGTTAGGGGAGCACTCATGTCTCCAAGAGGAACGTACGGAATATATATAATAAAATAAGAAATGCGCACAACGTGCAAATGAGATTGTTTTTAGTCACTACAGAGTTTCAACAACGATTCTGATCTCATCCTACAGTTTAACACACGATATTTCTCGCACTGTTAGCCACATCTTGAACACACGCAGTTTGGACCGGGCTCGTGGAATCTCTGGTTGCTGCACAGCTTGTGGTGAAATCCATGCACAGCGAGTCTTGTCATTGTGTGGCGCAATTCATATCCTCCCTGAGTCCATTCACAGTTTGTCATGGCGTCAGTAATATAGAATTCTTCTAATTTTTTGCGTTTCTTTTCGTGGAGTTCTTGCAGGAGGTTATATATATATATATATATATATATATATATATATATATATAATATTTTTTAAGATATTGTAATATTTGTGAACTCTGTAGAACGAGTATATCGAGTTTATTTTTTTAATTGATCTACAATTTCAAATTGAAGATTTCTTTGAAATTGAACATAATTATAATAACGAAATTGATAATTTAGAGGAATACAAGTTAAATGTAAAAAAGTGAATAATAGGTCTATGTAAAGTAAGGTATCCTGCTGGAGTTCGGTATTCCTAAAACGTTAGTTAGACTTATGCGAATGTGTCTAAATGGATCAAAGGGTAGGGTGCGTGTAGGCAAACAGTTTTAGAATACTTTTCAAATCAACTATGGGTTGAAGCAAGGGGGGGGGGGCATGAGATGCATTATTTCCTCTATTATTTAATTTTGTACTAGAACATGCCATCAAATCTTTAGAGGCTGAAGAAGGCTACAACTCTATGGTATTAATAAGCTGTTAGTTTATGCTGATGATGTAGTACTTTTGGGAGATAGCGTGGATATATTAAATGCCAGCACGGGCACATTATTGAGTAACACTAAGAAATTGGCTCTGGAAGTATATATCAATAAACCTAAATATATGGTCACATATAGAAATATATTATATGATGGAAATGGACAGCTAATGACAAATGAGGGAAATTTTGAGGAAGTGGCTGAATTCAAATACCTAGGAACAATAATCACAAATAGGAATGAGATGACAAAAATTAAACATAGGCTCAATTCTGGAAATGCGTGCTATTATGTATTACAGAGACTCTTGACTTTCAACTCCTTTCATAAAACGTTAAGCTGAAAATATATAAAACTATTATTCCCCCATTCATATTATATGGATGCGAAACATGGAATCTTACTTTAAGGAAGGAAAGGAGATTACGAGTATTTGAGAATAAAGTTCTTAGGAAAATTTTTGGACCAAATGGAGATGAAGAGACAGGTGAATGGAGAAGTCTAAAAGCTGTAAACTACATGGCCTTTATACGAAGCTAGATATAATAAAAACAGTTGTGTCTCATAGACTGCGATGGACAGGACATTTGGCAGAAATGGGGAATGAAAGACGTGCATGGAGGCTTCTTGTAGTAAAACCAGAGGGAAAACGCCCAGTTGGTAGACCAAGAATGAGGTGGGAGAATAACATTAACTATGATTTGAGGGAAATAGATTATACAGGGGATGATTTAAAAATATTAGTTCAGGATAGGGATGTGTGGAGAGCTTATGTCCGCGCGGCCATGAACCTACGGGTACGATAGTGCCAGTGAGATAGTTAGTTATGTGAAGTAAGGTAACCAAAAAAACTAGTATAATGAAGTATTTGTCGAGACATAAATTATTTAAATATTGATCTAAAATCCGCCCCTGTGGGGTGCGTCATGAGTGGTTGGCTGGCACCCTTGTCGTCCTCTAAAAATATAGGGGATTCATTTCATCTCGTCTCATTCCTCGACCCGGCCATGTGTTGGACACGAGTTGAGGATATATTTGTATTGTTCTAAAAAAATATTAATGGAAATTACTGTACGGCCTACATATAGAATGAGAGTAGACAATAGAAAGACCTTAAAAGAAAGCATTTAAATGTGTGTAGCTTTATATCTGTGTGTATGTTTGTGTGTGTATCTATATATCCATCCATCCATCTATAGTAATTCTGCCCGAGGATTGGCCTTTCACTGCAATCATAGCATTTCCATGCTATTCTTTGCAGCTTTACTAGGGAATTTTAAGTGTGGTAGCTTCCCGTTGCTTTCCAAAACGGTGAAGGATGATGAGATAATGATAAGGATGATGATGATGGCCGGATATATATATATATATATATATATATATGACAAAAATAAAGCCTGAACCGGGATTTGAACTAGAGACATCTAACGTTATACGTTCGCGCGATACTACATCTCTATTCATTCTCCCAGTGCAAATATGTATTTTCCTTTCCTTATATACAATTCTCCATCATAATAGTCACTGGGACAACACTCGCAGTACCATACTACGGCTTCTATAACAAGAAAGCATTTTAATGAGAATATTGTACTTTATTGCAGTAATGCTTTTTATTTCGACATTACAATTAAATTTTTGAAATTTAACAATGGTAGCCGCGGTGGACTAGTGGTTATGCTCCTTGCCTCTGGTCCCGAGGGTCGCGGATTCGAACCCTGCCGGGGACGATGGATTTTTTTAGGATGGAGAAATCCAAGGAGCAAGACCTCCGGAAGAGACTTTAAGCCGTGGGTCCTGAGTTTGAAGATTTTCAGGCTCGTAAAAGATTCTTAAGCCTGAATGAAAAGGCCTCTAAGCAAAATTTACCGAATTTTCCCGCCCTAGTATTACGTTGGTTTCCTAGATATCAGTATGAGGCTGAACGCTGACCACGGTCCACTCAAATGACATCTATACGAAAACAAGTGTATCTAAATTAGTATGGTTCAAATTCTTCCCTGCAGGGGGAGAGCGCCTAAATCTCTGTTAAGGGAAATATGGGCTTACAAGATATAAGAAACAATAGTAGCCAAATATGATATTGAGAGATACCGGGATATCTATATCTATACGTCAGCGCGATACCACTTCGCTATTCTGGCTCCCAGTGCAAATATGCATTTTCCACACACACATACACACACATATATACACGCACATATATACACACATACACATACACACATACACAGACACACACATCCACACATATATATATTCCTCGAACTTGGCATATACCAGCATCTAAAAAAAGGAAATAAGTATTCTTATGTAATAAATATCATAGATAAAGCAAAGATAAACACAACACACACACACAAAGTATGTACAGTATGTTATACTTAGACCTAAGATAATAGATCTAGCAAATATAACATCTAACCGGAATGGGCGCCAATCTATTAAAACCTAACTGAATTAAAACTTCAATTAAAATAATTCTTCTGATTTTTCTTAACTTCAAATTACTATGCCTTGTTAAATATATAATTGTATTAATAAAGGTTAGTTACTCTTTTAGGTGGTCACCAAAATCAACTTGGAAGTGAAAGAAAGAATCAATGATTTTCAGTCAATATCACAACGAATTTTGTTGCCTAGCCTTGCGCTTCGACCAACTTTATTCTCAGTAAAATTCTTCGCACCCATTTATTGGAGGCTGAATCTGACTCAGGGCCAGTCTGAGACAAAATAGGCTAAAGAAAAATACCAATACCTCCGTTTACAGGGACTATTTAACTCATGTCCCAAATGGCAGTCAATGACCAATCACATTTCAGTGAATTTTGATTTACAACCAATCACAGTCGTGTTTCACCTCGATTTTATCACTTTTGTTTTATCGCTTTGATTTCATCAAGTGTCTTCCAGATTGTGTGTGTATATATATAGGTCACAAATGCAAGCAGATACTGCTTGCGAGATATAATAGGAAAACATTCGTAGCATTTGAATATACCACAAAAAGAAGAAACCACTGTTTTCACATCCTTAATCGTATTATTTCCCAGGAATTAACGTTGCAGAAAAATATAATTGACATATTTAAATTATAGGACATTAGAAATTAATTAATAACTTGTAATGGTGTGTTTCATTTTTTCTCCACTACGGTGCATTCTTACAATATTGCGATTCTATTTGGCAATAAATATGATCTGGTTGCAGTGATGAACAAGTGAAAGATAACAAACGTTTCTCATTTGTTTTCAAACATCGCCGTTTACATTAAATACATAAATATTTTAAAATAACTATATTTAAGTAATGATTTGTGAGTAAACTGCTTAATTTTATTCGTTAAATAATCCTAACAAATGCCACTCTTGATTTCCAAATTCTCTAGATAAATTCGGAAATCATTCGTGACATTACTTATGATGAAACCTAAAGTAATTTGTACAAGACACCTTACTTTCTGAGCTAATTGGCCCATTTGGGAATTTTATTTTAGTGTAGGTAAATTGAGTTTTGTATAACGTCAATTCGGGAAATTGTTTACCAATAAATTACTCCTAACGTTCCCAATTATTTTACGTTTATTTATTTTTCTTATTAATTTTGATATTCACTACTATTTAGGTATATAATAGCCTGCTTAAGACGACATTACATTTGAATTTGTTTTGTATAATGCTGAATTGACATTGAGCGTTGAGTTGCAATGTGCTTCATGGTGTGAATTAATGTACTATTAATATTGGTTAATTGAGAATGACGTCATAGCCAATTAGAGCGACACTGCATTTGAATTGGATGTTTGGACTCGGGATGAGGGAGGCAATAAGCACAAGACATATTCAAATCAACACCTCACTGCCTAATCTCACCCATCTCATCGCCATAAGTTTTATTATTTATAAAACAAATCGCAACTTATGTCTTTCTGAGTTCAGTACTCAGTCATACTTCGAACGTATGCTTCAAAAGTAGATCAAAATTTTCGCTGGGCGATACTAATCAGCGTCGACCGCGGTGGACCACTGGTAATGCTCCTTGCCTCTGGTTTCGAGGTTCGCGGATTCAAATCCAGCCGGTTTCGATGGATTTTTTATTATGGAAAAATCCAAGGAGCAAGACCTCCGGGACGGACTTTAATCCGTGGGTCCCGAGTCTGAAGATATTCAGACTCGTAAAAATCTTGAAGCCGGAATATAAAACCTCTAAGCAAAATTTACTGACCTCATAATCCTAATACGTAATACCTTAGTTGTCTGCTAGATGTCCCATTGAGTCGGTATGTTGACCGCATACCATTCGACATCTGTGAGCAAATATGCGTAACTAAATTAACTTGGCATAGAAACTGCTAACAAAGGAGAGACTAAGGTTCAACATTGGACTACGCAATTGTACATAGATTCTAGGTACTAATTAGTGCATGCTGCGATTTAATTTTTTCTCACTGTTAGATTAATACGCAATTTCCAAACACATTGAAGTCAAATATATTAATATGTATGAAATATGTGAAATAAACAAAAACACATTCTTTTACAACCTAATTAATCAGTAACTTTAATTTAAGCCCCTGATTTAAAAATCCCTATAGGCTATATATATATATATATATATATATATATATATATATATGCCTATACCAGTAAAGTACACAATTCGCTGTGTAGTGGTCGGGTAGAAAAATTGTCCAAACATATTTCATGCGTGTCGTTGAAGGCGACAAAACTGAACACCCAGTATCTGGAATATAGCCGGGCCACCTGACTCCGGGATATAAATTGGAATCTTGATCCTCCCGATTGATGTTTGGCATAGGGTTCACAACCTTATCCTGTAAAGCATATATTGTTTTGGAACTGCAACAAGTTGAAGTTGGACGTCTTACTGGACAACGAAGAATAAGGAAAAATTGTCAAAATTTAAGGAGGAAATCGTTGTACAAGTTTGAAGGAGGAAAATCCTGGCAGCAACCAAAGGCTCAAAATGGGTTGTAGTACCGTCTACTGTAATGACGAAAGTACGCAACGCAAATATAAATTTCTCCTCATTTCTATACATGACTATTTAACTCATAACCCAAATGGGAGTCAATGACCAATCACGTTACAATGATTTTTTATTTACAACCAATCACAGTCGTGTTTCACCTCGCTCTTCATCGATTTCTCTTTATCAGTTCCTGCTTTTGTGATAAAGAAAGCTCCTCTTTTTAATGTTCTGAACAGGTCAAAGCATTATTTTTCTCCAACAAATACATTAAATATAGCAAATAATGAAAAGATTCCTTGATTTTACTGAGTTGTTTACTAAAAAAATTAATGAATAACCCGTAATGTTGATTATGATATATAGTTTGATGTGTTTCATTATTTCTCCACTTGGGTGCACTCTTACAATATTGCGATCTTATTTGGCAATAAATAATATGATCAAGCAGCAGTGAATGAATATAACCTCACATTTCTGATTTGTTTTCAAACATCGCCGTTTACTTTAAATATATAAATATTTTGAAATAACTATAGTTAAACAATGATTTGTGAGTAAACAGCTTAATTTTACTCGTTAAATAGTCATACAAATGCCACTCTTGATTTCCAAATTCTCTAGATAAATTCACTCCTCACGAATTTGGAAATCACTCGTGGCATTACTTATGATAAATTGCAGATTAATTTAGGCCAAAGTATTCTTGTGATCTCGAACATCAGAGTAGGCTACCATATGAACTCTCTCATCTCATTGTTCACATTTACTCCTAGGTGTATACTGTAAGCTTACCGTACATTCATGCAATGCAAGTCAAAAGTTTTCCGATGTATTAAAAACAGATATACATCCAACAAGAATATAGAGACTGAACCTGAATCCAACCGACAAACTTTCACAAGTTGTTCTGGGATGGTTTTTGAGTGGTTTCATGTAGGAAACCTATGGTTTCCGATGGCTCATTCCCGAGGTTTTTATGTATTTATTTATTTTGCGGCTTTGTGCGAAGCTCTCCTTGCCGCTGATAATTCGCAGCCGTATGTGGTTTCAACATGAAGGGGCATCAGCGGACTTTGCAGCGAATATTAGGGAAACCCTTGATTAAATGTTCGGAGAGAGATGGAATGGTAGTGGTGATTCTGTTCCACGTCCATGTTAGGCCTCCGGATGTAACACTCATGGGCTTTTTCTTCCGGAGTCACATGAAGAGCCTGGTGTACGTGACTTGTCGAATAGTGAATGGACCTGTTTGTTAGGATTCTATCAGCCGCTGGGTTCCAAGAGCGTGCTCAACAATCCAAACAATCCATGAGGCGTCGCTGTGAAGTTTGTCGTGATCATTGAGTTGACTATTTTGAACAATTACTTTAAATTGTGTAACAATATAATTTGGAAACAATCATATTCCAAGTAAAAAACCACAACGGTGGTTGAGTTATAAAATCGAAAACAGTGAAATTACTCGGTAATGAGACAATGGAGACCATGGGGTCCTGATATAAAACACTCAGAAAAATATCCCTGGTTAACTTGAGAAAGTTTGTCATAGAGTTCGGGTTCACCCTGTATATTCATTTATCAACATGAGATATGAGTGTAATTTTAATTACAGTCTTTGAAATAATAATAATAATAATAATAATAATAATAATAATAATAATAATAATAATAATAATAATAATAATGCATTAACTAAAGTTTCCTGAAAAGGAATTTCAAACTCAGTTGACAAAGAAGCTGCGAACCTTCTCATAAAACTATCCATCCATCCATAGTAATTCTGCCCAAGTGCAGGTCTTTCACTGCAATCATAGCATTTTCATGCCATGCTTTGCAGCGTTGCTAGGGAATTATAGTTGTGGTAGCTTCCCGTTGCTTTCCGCACCGGTGAAGGATGATGATGATAATGATAAGGATGATTTTCGGGGACCGTTGTGCCCTAATCTTCCTGGTCCCGACCGGGGATCGAACCCGGGCCCGCTGCGTGACAAGTTAGCACGCTATCTCTAGACCACAGCGGTGGACACTCATAAAACTATATATTCAGATTATTTTAGGTAATGCATTGTTATTTTTTTTGTTTTGTTTTTCAAAGACTGCAATTAAAATTAGAGTCGTATCTCATATTGATGTAGGAATATACTTGCATATGTATTTTATACATAGTAATACCTTAGACTTGAAGTGTATAAAAATACCGCATACTAACAGTATTATCCTAGCAGAAAATAATGAAAATTGGCTACTCCATCCCTGTTCCTCCCTTAACCACACCCCTCTCTTCAGAGTTTAGCGCACGGCATTTACGGCGATTACTGTTGTTTTCCTCAATGTAGTATTATTAGTAAAGGAAAATATATAAATGTTTTAATATTTCGACCTGAAAAAGAATTTCAACCCCCGTTTATAATGTCGAAATATTCAAACAGGTATATAATGGGCATATTTATCTATATGACTGCCGTCACTTGTTTCATTTTTCGCCCGATTTCTTTATATGAATGTCAATTTTACCATTCAGGTGATCCAATACAATATTTTCTAGATTTTTCCTTTATTATCAATATTTCTCTATTTAATTTGAATTAAATCGACATGATAAATCCGAACAGACAAAATTTAGCTAAAGTGTTGCCTCCGATAGCAAATTACAGTATAGAATCGTATGTGACTCCGTGACTCTATTCTAATGGTCCATAGTTTTGAATTTCATAACAGAATTTCAATATATCATTTATGTAGCCTAGGG
>JASPKZ010010509.1:0-79901 GCA_030220185.1 Diploptera punctata
GGTACTGTAAAAACTTTGATTATGCTCTTTAAATTCATTTTTATTTTATGAAAATAAGTAAGCAATGTATGCTTGAATATTTGTTTAATATTTGGCATGTTGAATTCTAAATAAATTAAATTTGTAGGGTAATCTAAAGGTTTCTGCAAGCAGATTTTTATGATTCGTTTTTGTAGTAATGTTAAGGGAGAAAGAATAGAATTTGCGATTCCACCCCAACCTAATATTCCGTATTGGATTATCGATTGAACCAGAGCTAAGTAAACAGTTCGCAATACATACATTGGTAAATATAATCGAAGGATGATAAATTTGTGAATAGTTTTACGTAGTTTGTTACACAGCAAGGAAACGTGTTTGTCGTATCTTAAATATTGGTCTATTATAATACCTAGATATTTCACTTGTGTTGAAATTCTCAAGGATGGATATGTGCAATATGCGTTATTACAATTGTGTATTGTAATATCGTGACTGGGGTTTGAATGAAATTCATATATATACTGCGTGATGTTAAAGAAAAAGGAATTAATGTAGTTTTTGAGATATTCAAAGAAAGTAAATTTGTGTCTTGTTCAATAATTTTGTCTCTAATTACTATTTTTGCACGCAGAGTATTTCTTCCACAAAATGCCATTACTTTTGTTTTACTTATTGAAATTTTAAAATTATAATCGCTACATATTGCATTTAGTTTGTAAGCAGCCAATTGTAACAAATCTTCATCATTAATTTAATTCTTAAATTAAACCTCATAGTGTTCTTTCCCTGTGAAAGTTAAATAAACTGGATTCATATCTGAATGAGTTGTGTTTACAGATGTGTGAACTTAAGGACGCTGTATCTGAACTCCTGCTATAAAGTAACTGATGCAGGGATCCTGAAACTCATTTGCAACTGTAAGAAACTGCAGATACTGGAACTGATAGAGATTGGGGGAATTACAGGTATATCTTAAACTATTATCACTAAGGGCCGCATGCAAATACATTAGTCTCTACTCAAATTACTTTCAATCACTGGTGAGCTGACTCACCGTGAGCAAGTGCTAAGATCGAATTAGCTACCCACTAACTGGTCATGCATGAAAGTCGTCCTTTTCGTAATATTGGCAAGAAATTACCCAGAATTCTCAGTGATAAAACCACTTCCGTTATTTTCGTCTGCTATAGAGGAACACATTTACGCTTGCATCCCGCAAATAATACCGTATACAAGGACGTCTGCGTCGTGCAGTATTATGCCGATTCTCCTGTTCTTCCAGTTAAATTCTTTGGTAGACTCTATCAAATTCCTCTTCTCCGCGTAAACCGGAAACATGATCGAAGTCTTCAAGGTCCGACATCTTGGATAAAGCAGCAAGGTTTCAAACTACATCGGTAACTATCGGTTCCCTTTGGGATTCTCACGATAAGTTTCTATCTTAAGCTATGATCTTAAGTTTCCTCGTCAGGTAGCTTACGAATTATTATCGCATGAATAGATTTCTGAGTAAGCAAAATCGTATTAGGATAAAACTTTCTCAGCAGAGAACGTCTTTTACGGTCTAATGCGTTCAAAGATTCGACCCTAAGAGGTATAACTTAAAATTTAAAATAAATTCTTTGCACCTCACCTTTTTTCTTTCTTGTTTTTTTAATATGGATTTTTTTTTTCCTAACTGCGAGCTCTTTTAGTTAGAAAAACTAGTTGGGGAAAAAATCCACATTAGAGAAAAAACAAGAAAGAGTAACCAAAGAGTTCATGGTTTGGGAAAAAAATTCACATTCAAAAAAACAAGTAAGAAAAATTAATGAATTTTGAAATTCTTTGGGAAATTGATTTGATTCAGAGGTTCATCAGGCTGCCAGTGGATGGAGTAAGAAGCAGTGCTCTTGGATGACAGTACATTGGTTGTGAAATTACTGACGGTAAAATGCCTAGGTTTTGAAATTGGTCTAATTACGAGGGTGGATCAAATATAAACCGGAATTTGTATCTGGAGGCTCTGGTAGTGAACTGCAAAGGATGCGGTTTGGAGGGGAAAAGTTGGTGGGGATGTCTGGAGTAGGGATCTTGATGTGTCGCACTCCGAAGAGCGTCCGCTTGCTTCAGTATGCCATGAGCGAGCAAGAGGTACACACATCTGTTGCGCAATGCATTATTATTAAGTTTTTGGTGAAAGAAGGCACTAAACCTTCTGAAATTTTGAGAAGACTCCATGCGCAGTTCGGGGAAGCAACCCTTTCGAATGCAGGTGTATGATTGGTGCAAAAAAATTATAGTGGGCCGGGTGCTGCTGGACCAGTTAAGGCCAAAACACACCTTTCTGCTGGAAAGGTCCTTGCGACTGTTTTTTTGGGACTCTGAAGGAGTTTTGCTAGTGGATTTCCTTCATGAACGATGAACAGTGAATGCAGAGTATTACTGCCGGCTTTTGGACGTCAGCATATCGCAACAAACGCCGCCGGAAACCGATCCGAAATGTGATTGTGCTGCATGACAATGCAAGGCCACACACTGCTCGGTTGACACAAGAAAAACTGACAAAAATGCGTTGGACATCTCTGGACCATCCTCCTTACAATCCAGATTTGTCACCCTGTGACTACCATTTGTTTGGGCCACTGAAAGAACACCTGGGAGGAAGGCAGTTTAGTGACAATGCAGCAGGAGAAGAATTCATGCACAACTGGCTGACTACCCATCATACCTCATTCTTCAAGGACGGCATCAAAAAATTGCCAACTCGATGGCAAAAGTGTGTTGGAAATGCAGGAGACTATGTAAAAAAAATGAGGTGGTGGTTTTGTATTTTTTTGTTAATTCAATAAAATTGTAAACAATAATTCCGGTTTATATTTGATTCACCCTCGTAGAAAAGAGAATATAAGGTGAGGTGAACAGAATTTATTTACAATTTTACAGATATATCTTATTTGTAACTAACTTGCCTGCACTATTGAACCTGAAATGGCTGCACAGACATAAGCTCTTCATACTTCCCTGTCTTTTAGTAATATTTTCCAATCATTCTCTGTGTCAATCGTGGTTAATGTTATTCTCCCACCTCTTGTTCACCTACCTTCTGGTGTTCCTACAAGACGTTTTTGTGCCCTTCTTTCATTCCCCATTCATGCCGCATGTTTCATCCATTACAGTTTATGAGATTTAACTGTTTTTATTACTTCTGATTTCCCGTAAAGGTCATGGAGCTCATTGTTATGTATCTTCCACAGTTCATCTGTCTTGTTCATCTCTCTTTGGTTCAACGATTTTTCCTAACTACATTATTTTCAAATACTCTTAATTTTTTCCCTCTTAAAGTAAGAAACCTCATTTCATATCCTATTATAACTTGGAGAATCACCTTTTTAAGTACCAGTAATTTTAGTTTAATTTTTTTTTTTGTAGTACGAGATCCGGCTGGAAGATTACTACGTTCATCGAGTGTATGAAATGTGAAATTCAGCTCTCAGGAATGTGGTGTTGATGTGTCACCGCTTCTCTTGACAATGTAGTAGAGTTGATTCATCCCTTATTTACCGTTTTCTCCCCCACTCTAAACTTTGAACATTACTTATTTCGCTTGTTGTATTGTCAATCAAACGTCCAGCGCTGTGGCGTAGTCGGTAGAGTCCCTACCTTCTACTCCGGCGACCCGGGTTCGATTCCCGGCAGGGTAGGGGATTTTAAAAATCTCCACTTTGGGTCTGGGTGTGTGTGCTGTCCCTAATGCTCACCTGAGTGCACATTTCCTAAAAAAAAAATTGTCAATCAAACAGTAGCCTGTGCACGGAATAGTTGTAAAAATAGTGTTAATTTAAATTGAGAAAATGCTTTAAAAAAAATGCCAAATTGATTCCGAGTGTAGTAAGTTTAACAAATTCTGGACCAGTAAGTACTTTGTGAAGGAGCATGGAAATAAAGTATTAGTGTTATTTGTAAATATATTAGGTAAATATATTAAGTTTTGTACCTTTTTTTTACAATTTTAATTGCAGCATTGTATTATAAACGTTTTAACATTCTTCTGTATTATATTTGAAGAGAAAAATTTTCGCCTAGACCGGGACTCGAACCCGATACCCTTGGCTTTCCGGGCCAAGTGCTCTACCAACTGAGCTACCGAGGCGAGTTACGATCTAGACGCAAATTTTTCTCTTATATACGTTGTAATTCCCTATCGCCAAATGCTTTTCTTCTGTATGTTCATGTAATTTTATTGTAGTAATAATAATAATAATAATGTTATGGCCTGAGAAAGCGGTTTTCGTGCCATCTTTTCATAGGTCGACCAAGTGACTGTTTCCCATTTGGACAGTAGTTCATTATTGCCTTGGGAATCCTGGATCTAGCCATTCTTGAGACATGTTCCTTCCAGTTTAGCTGATATCTGGAGATGTAGTCCAGTATTGGTGACACATTAAGTTCTTGAAGGATTTCTACATTTTACTTTCGATTTCATTTGGTGTAGCCAGCTGTTCGGCGCATAAATCTCATCTCACAAGCTGTTAGTCTGCTTTCATCTCTCATCCTTATAGTCCACGCTTCACTCCCATAACATAGGACTGGTCGAGCCATTATTTGATAAAGACAAGTACGAGTTGATTTTTGCACTAATGAAGGTTTTAAAACTGTATTAATGATTCCCATTGATTTGTTGAATTCCACAATTTTCTCTGATAAATCCAAATTTTCAACAAAAGAGAGTTTTTATCCCAAATAAGTAAACTCATTAACTCTCTCTAAAATGTTGTTATTTAAACAAATTTTGCTCGGTCATTATTTTAGTTTTATTGGTAGATATTTCCAATTTCTTCCACTTACTTGTGTTTTGCACTCTTTTAACTTTACTATCTAACCTCTCTTGGTTAACTCTTGTTTTTTTCGACTCCGATGCTATTAGGGCATCCGAGGGCTAGGGAGTCTTTCCTTTCTTCCATTTCTTCTTTCCTTTATTTTCTTTTCTTCTCCAGAAAAGTCTGACCAGAGGCTATAAGATGGCAGCCCCATGACTGGTCTTGCCTTCCTTTGGCCAGCATCCAATCGAAGGGACTATTATTATGCTTTCAAGTCTTATACGAAAATTTCCCGGAAGGATCAAAACGCTGGGGAGAAAATTTTCCATAGGATCGTAACAGGCCTTGGCCTATTACTTGGAAGGAAGAAGAAGAAGAAGAATATTTCTGGGCTATTAATAATAATAATAATAATAACAATAATAAAAGTAACAGTTACAACAGTAACAGTAGCAACAGTAATAGTAATAAAAGTAGCAGTAGCAGCAATAATAGTAATGATATTTATGTTCTGGCCCGCGATCAATTGCACAATCAGTTATTGGCCCGGCCCATTAAAAAGTTTGGGCGGCCCTGGTATAAATGTTTATTTTCTGGCTTACAATGACTAAAAATGTATTTATTTTATGTTGGCCCTTGTCTTCAGACATAAAATAAAAAAAAAGAAATTTCCTCATCTTCCGAGCCCTAGTTATAACAGTTTATTTGTTCCTTTTCTAGGTACTGGATGCTTGGACCTGATTCCCACACATTTGCCATTACTGAAAAAACTGAATTCATTTTTATGTAGGCACGTACCTGATGAGTTGCTATTAAAACTAGCGAGTGTTATGCCACAGCTCGAGGTGATAAATCACAATGGATATAGAGTGCCAGTTCTAAAAGAAGAACAATTCAGGTAACTTCCAGAATCCACAGTTTCTAATTATATTTTCAGCTTTAATCTTCTTTCTGGCAGAATATCTGTATTGTTAGAATCTACTATTGTCTGTCCAGCCTAAGAAACACACTTGAGGAATATAAATGGGTAGGCAATCCACGAAGCACATGACGGCCGCAGTTACTGCAATCCGTTCATGGCCAAAGCATAGTTCAGCGGAAGCGAAAAAATAGATCATGTATTCAATTAATATAATTACATGATGTTTTTATTATTGATTTAACATTTCTCGCTGAAAGATAAATTATATTTGAAGAGAAAAATTTTCGCCTAGACCGAGACTCGAACCCGGGACCTTTGGCTTGCCAGGCCAAATGCTCTACCAACTGAGCTACCGAGGCGAGTTACGATCTAGACGCAAATTTTTCTCTTATATACGTTGTAATTCCGTCTCGCCAAATGCTTTTGAAACCATCGTTTCTATCTTTGCAAATGGCGGCTTCTTAGTTAAGAAGACATTTATTGGGAATTTAACATTACTTTATAAAGGTAGTAAGGCTTCTAATGATGTTTTTATTATTGATTTAACATTTCTCACTGAAAGATAAATTATATTTCAAGAGAAAAATGTTTTCCTAGACCGAGACTCGAACCCGGGACCTTTGGCTTGCCGGGCCAAATGCTCTACCAACTGAGCTACCGAGGCGAGTTACGATCTAGACGCAAATTTTTCTCTTATATAATTCCAACGTGGGAATTACAACGTATATAAGAGAAAAATTTGCGTCTAGATCGTAACTCGCCTCGGTAGCTCAGTTGGTAGAGCATTTGGCCCGGCAAGCCAAAGGTCGGTTCGAGTCTCGGTCTAGGCGAAAATTTTTCTCTTCAAATATAATATAATTACATATTTGAAGCTATTTATGTTAACTATAGTTGATCAGAATACAGTATACACCTAGTCTGGGCAAGCTGAAGATGATATAGAAGATTATATCGAAACATGTTCGAGAATAAATCAACATTAATTTGGGGTAAGTTGTTGGTTGGTATCTAATGTCGAGCACTCGATAATGAAATCATTCACTCTCTTGCACTCCAATATTTAGCAGAAAGGCTGGTCTCTTCTACAAAAGCTGGACAACGGAGGAGATGGTTTCTTTTCATATCATCATTTAAATTGCAAAAAGGGCATTTAGGTGAATCTGTTATGCCGATTCTGTGCAGGTGTTTATTCTGGCAGTCATGTCCCATTAGCAGTCTGAATGTTGCTACTGCAGATTTTCTTTGTAATGTAGTAATGTCATAAGCTTGTAGATTTTCCCATTCCTTTCCAGATGTTTTGGTGGTGTATTCTTCTCTAAGTTTATTGATATATTTATTTGAGATAATTCTTTTGATAGAGTGAATGGAAACTGGAGTAGAAGTTGGGTTTGAAACAATTTTGCTACCCTTCTTGGCCAGAAAATCGGCTATTTCATTGCCCGTCACTCCACAATGGGCCAGAATCCATTTAAGTACAACTTTTTTATGTAGACGGGATAACTGTTTTATCATTTTGTGACATTCGATAATTTTGATGCTTTTGGGTGTTGTGTCTCGTGTTATAGCAAGAATGGCTGCTTTGGAGTCACGTAGAATTATAACTTTTGTAAATTTTTGGATGTGATATAAAAGATTTTTTAAAGTTAAGAAAAAAGTAAGATGTTTCCAGTCTCAAAAAAAAACTTGATACATGTACATGTTTCTTCAAAGGTCGGAGAGTAACTAAAAATTCGTAAGTAGGGCAAGGCAATTAATGATTTTGCATCTTTTTCTTATGAAGGTTGAAACATTGCTTGCATATATGAAAATGTATGGCATTAAAAAATGGATTAAATAAAAGCAATTCGTTAGGGAATTTTTTTAACTTTTTAGGGATAGGTCATTTTTTGGCAATTTTTAGGTCATTTTGAGCATTTTTTACACTTTTCCAGAAGGCTGTGACATTATTTGTACTTGATTTGATATTTTATTATAATTCAGTATTTTTCCTTGTCAATACAATTTCTTGGGATTAAGTTGATGTTTTGCTAACTACTACCCCTATTTTTCAAGGTATGTGCATAATGAACTTGCCCAATTCTAGGAATTTTATTCAATTTCTTATAGCTCATGCTAGCTTTTACCCCTATTTTGATTGTTAACTGCAATTCAAAATTGCTGTAAAAGTGCACTGTGTAATTGAAATGGATTTTCTGCAATAAAAGGTACCCTAATATGTATTTTTTAAATACTTTTATTTTAATATTTTGATGTTAAGTTAAATTTTGTGTAATTCAATAATCAAGTGAGTATTTAATCTAATAAATAGTATTTTTATTGGTAATTCTTAACTTTTTATTCGTCATATTTTTTATTTTATTCGTCATTTTTTTGTATTTTTTAGGTCATAAATGTATTTTTTATTTTGTATTTTTTATCAATTTATAGGTCATTAAATGCCTTGCCCTATTCATAAGTGTTTGAAAGTGGTCGTTTCTTGAGAGGAAGTTGAATGCCAGTTACAAATACAAGGGCTATCATATAGCTTATGGTAACTTAACTCGGTGATAAAATGTGTGATCAAAATTATAAAAATACTATTAATGTCGGTGCTAGACAGTTATTACTGTAAATACAGTTATTTTAATTTAAATTTTTTATTTGAATTAATTTGTGTAATAATAACAATTGAGGAGTTGAATCGAATATGTGCACAATTAAAAAAATATGCATTTTGAGATATTAGCAATTGTCCACCGCTGTGGTCTCGAGGTAGCATGCTGCCTTGTCACGCAGCAGGCCCGGGCTCATTCCCCAGTCGGGTGAGGTTTTTATCGGGGTTTTTCCTCACCTGTAAGACAAATGTCAGGAAAACTTTAAGGCCCAAACGGTCCCCGAAATCATATGGCCATCGCAATCACCATCATTCATGATGTTTTTATTATTAATTTACCATTTCTCAATGAAAGATAAATTTAATTTGAAGAGAAAAATTTTCACCTAGACCGGGACTCGAACCCGGGACCCTTGGCTTTCCGGGCCAAGTACTCTACCAACTGAGCTACCAAGGCGAGTTACGATCTAGACGCAAATTTTTCTCTTATATACGTTGTAATTCCCTATCACCAAATGCTTTTGAAACCATTGTTTCTATCTTTGCAAATGGCGGCTTCTTAGTTAAGAAGACATTTATTGGGAATTTAACATTACTTTATAAAGCTAGTAAGGCTTCTAATGATGTTTTTATTATTAATTTAACATTTCTCAATGAAAGCATTTGGCGATAGGGAATTACAACGTATATAAGAGAAAAATTTGCGTCTAGATCGTAACTCGCCTCGGTAGCTCAGTTGGTAGAGCACTTGGCCCGGAAAGCCAAGGGTCCCGGGTTCGAGTCCCGGTCTAGGCGAAAACTTTTCTCTTCAAAATAAATCATCATTCATATTCATCTTAGGTTAAGCTTAGGATTAGGGACTCTCCTGGCGCACCATTATCATCATCATCATCCATCATATCATCGGGGCAATGTAACCCTGCCTTCCAGGCGCCCCAACCTCAGAAGTGGGTTACAAGTATGCCATGCCAGGAGAGAAACCAGGAATGTCGAAAAACAAACCTGGGGCATTTGAAAAAAATATATATTAGCAATTGTAATATAAGTAAATGCATAACATTTTTGTTTATTCTAATTGATGTACATGAATAACTTAAGTTAATTAAGTTACGTAGATAGGAAATAACACTATGAGGTTTTTTAATATTGTTTATTTTTTATTATTTCACTCACCTCATACTTCAAAACTCCTCGCAAACCCAGGGTTTCGTCACATCATTTGTGACATTCTCAATGTTGTGTCACATTCACAACTGACGTCCAACAGCCTTCTATCCTGCAGACTGACCTCCGCGCCATCTGATGGCTGACCGACGAATTTCCAAATCAGTCCTCTCTCCTTATAACCGGGTATTTCAAAATTCATAGTTCTATTTTCATTCTTGCATATGTAAATTTTTACATAAGGAGAGAGGACTGATTTGGAAATTCGTCGGTCAGCCATCAGATGGCGCAGAGATCAGTCTGCAGGATAGAAGGCCGTTGGACGTCAGTTGTGAACGTGACACAGCATTGAGAATGTCACAAATGATGTGACAAAACCCTGGGTTTGTGAGGAGTTATGAAGTATGAGGTGAGTGAAATAATAAAAAATAAACAACTTAAGTTAATGTTTGATATATCAGATATATAAAACATTACATTTATGTAAATTTGTTTAATTAATAAGGAAGATATAATTGTTACAAAATAGTCATATAATTGTCCTTTTTCCATTCAATGAGATTTCTGGTAGCAAAGAGCAAAATTTTCACATATGTTTTACACATATTTTAACAAAAAGAGAACTTTTATACAAGGAACATCCATCATCATCATCATCTTAAGGCACAACAACTTCAAAAGTGAAAGTTTTGCCCTTCTCAACAATCCTCCTCCTTGCCAATCTGTCTCTTGCCATCTGATCTCCGGTCTTCCTACAGCTCTGCCTCCTATAGGTTTCCATTTGTAGAGTTTTCTGATCATCCATTCTTATCAAATGTCCAAGCCAACCAATTCTGAGAGATCTTATATGGTTTACTATGTCCTGATTTTTTATTAATTTGTTTAGTTCATTATTTGTTTTGATTTTCCAACAGTTATCAGCCCTTCTATTTGGTCCAAATATTCTTCTTAAAATTTTTCTTTAAAAAATTAGTAATTTCTGTTTTATTGTTTCTTTTAGGACCCAAGTTTCACAAGCATATGTAACTTCTTGTCTAATGAGTGTTTTGTATAACCTTATTTTTGCAGTTTTTGATATTAATTTTCTTTTAAATAAGGTTCTATTTGCAAAATAGGCTTTATTCCCATTTACCAATCTTTCTTTAATTTCCTCTTCTAATGTATTATGTCCATTTACTTTGGTACCTAAGTATTTAAATGATTCTACTGTGTTAATTTGTATATCATCAATTTGTAGATTTTCAGATTTTCTATTGTGATTACTACATTTTAAGTATAGAGCGAATAATTTTATTATCAAGTGCTCGACATTAGATACCAACCAACCAACATTTCAATTATTTTGTTTTCTCTTGATTTATTATTAGACCAAATTTTTTAGATTCCTCTTTCAGGAACATCCATCCATAGTAATTCTGCCTGAAGGCAGGTCCTTCACTGCAATCGTAGCATTTTCATGCTATGCTTGCAGCTTTACTAGGGAATTGTAGGTGTGATAGCTTCCCGTTGCTTTCCACACCGGTGAAGGATGATGATGATGATGGCCATATGATTTCAGGACCGTTTGGGCCTTAAAGTTTTCCTGACATTTGTCTTACAGGTGAGGAAAAACCTCACCCAGAAAAACTGCCCCAACCGGGGATCGAACCCGGGCCCGCTGAGTGACAAGGCAGCACTATACCTCGAGACCACAGTGGTGGACAACAAGAAACATAGAGTATAATAATAATGAATACTTTTTTGGCCTAGAAAGCCAAAGGTCCTGGGTTCAAACCCCAGTCTGAGCATGTATTTTCTCTTCAAATATGATTTTTTTTTGTGTTAATTTCTCAGTTCAAAATATTATTATACAGCTAGTACAATCTTAGTTGATGTGAAATCAACTTTTGTAGTGAAGCTGGTATTTTTAAATGAAACATAATTTCATAGTTAAATATGGAAAATAACATTATGAGGTTCTTAATTCGTAAATTAATGAGTCATTTTTTAACATCTTACCTCATATTTTATGTTTCTTCAAACACGGGAACTAGTTTTCGAGAGAAGAATCTCTCTCATTTTCAACCGACATTTTGACTACCGGATTTTCATTGGAATCTCCATCAATAACGTTGCCATCTGGTGTTGATTTGATGAACTTTGAGATGAGGTCACATTCATCAGGAATCTCGAAATTCATGGATCTAAATTTGTTCTTCTGAATATGTATCTTCTCCCAAATTGTCAATTCTAAAGTTTTTTCCAAATGTTTTAAAAGTAGGGCTTCTTTTTCAATTTTATGATTTTCCAATAAACTATGTGCTGCAATAGCTGATTTTTCAATTTCACCATTTTTAATATTTCTGAAGTGTTCCTTAGTGCGAGTGTCCAAATTTCTTTTTGTTTTTCCTACACAAGCAGTGGTTCCTTGAGCTTAGGGAATGAGGTTGAAGTCACAGAGTCCGGAGAGTATGGAGGGTGGTAGAACACCTGCTAACCCCAGCGATTGAACAAATTAGACACCGGTTCTACTACATGCACCCTTGCATTGTCGTGAAGAATAATGGGTGGAATATTCATGAAGTGTTGTTGGGTTCTTCTTAACACTGCTTGCAGATTGTTTCGCAGAAACTTACAATAGTACTCTGGGGACCGCCATAGAGTAGTGGTTAAGGCACTGCACTATAAGCCGGAAGGTCATGGGTTTGAGTACTGGTCGGGTCAGGTTTTTTAAACTGACCCAAACTTTCTGGTGGCACTATGGCCCTGGGGTCAACTAAGCCTCTATCGGAAATGTGTACCAGATGCTTGTTCTGTGGGTAAAGACGGCCGTCACGCAGGGCTGACAATAGTACTCTGTATCGACGGTCTGCCTTGGGGAAATGGCATGTTTTAAGATAACATCATCTCAATCATAGGCTAGGATTAGCATCGTTTTCACACTCGTAGTGGTCTGCTGAACTATTGTTTTTGCGCTGATCCTGTATGATGCTATTCGGACGATTGACATTTCAACCGTGGTTCATAACTTTTCGCCCATCGTAAGAAGGGCTCTCCTTCCCTCTTATAGTGTGCTCCAAGTGTGTACGAGCAGCTTCATATCGCAGAAATTTCTGCATCTCCGATAACTCATGTAGGACCCATCATGAAGCAATTTTTTGCATCCTAAGGCAGATATTAAGGATTTGATGCAGAGTCGAAAGTGCCAATCCAGTATCTATGGCTAACTCTCAAATAGTGCAGTTCCGATCTGCTTCCACTAATGCGGACACTATCTGCACATCATTCTCACTAACCGGTGGATGATCAGATCTAAGCATATGTGACGTATTTTTGCGTTCTCCTTTAAAGGCTTGTATCCACCTTGCCACTGTTCGATAGGGCAATGCATCTGCACCACAAGCCTCTCATAATCCTTGATGGCACTGTAGTGCATTTCTGCCTCTAGCACACATTCAATCTTCAACCAGATTGTCTGCTCCGCTTTGAAAACATTGTACTATGTTATACTGCGACACCTAGATCTAAACTGATAACTTTTGGCTCATTGTTATATAAGGGAGAGAGGCAAGTCCATATGCTCAGACGGAGGGGAGGTACTGAAATTACACATGCTATAAACAGAACTGTCAACTCTAGTTTTATTTGGATTCCACAGTATTGTTGCCAAAACTAAAGAAATAACCCATGTACAACCTTCAACATTCTTCTTCTTCTTCTCCGGCAGGCTCTACGACTTCCAGTAGAATGTCTTGGCCTTCTCAACCAGTTTATGCCACTTCTTCCTATCTTGTGCAGTAGATTTCAAATCAAAAATCCCCATCTTTCTCAAATCTTCAATCACGTCATCTTCCCATCGATCCTTGGGTCTTCCCCTTGGTCTTGTTCCCTGTGGCTTCCAATTTAAAATATCATTCGGCAATCTTCCTTTTGGCATTGTTAGTGTATGTCCAAACCATTGTAATCTTTTGGATTTGATGAAACTAACTATATTTTCTTTATTATTCTTGAGGTATAATTCGTCATTCCTTCTCAACCTCCAAGTTCCATTTTCCTTTACTGGACCTAGCACTCTTCTAAATATTTTGCTCTCAAACGTTAATAGTCTTAATTTATCTGCTTCTTTTAGTACCCAGGTTTCAGCTCCATAACATATGATTGGTTTTATTATTGCTGTATATAATTTGAATTTAACATTTTTTGACTTCAACATTAAAAAATTTAAACAATTGTTATGCATTAATTTATCGGTTTGTAACAAACAGCAGGTACTTTTACACGTGCTGTGTGGAATAATACATTCAGAAGTTAAATGTCAAAGCGTGTTTCTTAAACCGGACAGACTATAGACAAATTGGCGAAAACTTTTGAATAGATGCCTCAGTTAGGGTGGGCCAAAAAAACTCATTTTTTTAATTTTGAAAAGTTGCAAATTATATAGACAAAAGAAAAGGGGAAAAAAATTATCAACATCGGCTGACATCTTCCGGTTGTGCAAAGGCTCTAAAGTTTGGCAAAACATAAAAAGAAAAAAACTTCAGTTTTGCAATTATTTCTTAATTTTTTGAATTAGGTGTTTTCGTAATGTAATAGTTTGTAACATCTTCAAATAGAGCCTAAAAACATTGTGTTTTAATTTGGTTTAGATCAGTTGATATCTTTCAGTCACGCATAGGGCCTAAAATTTGCCAAAATATTGAAAATTTCACATTTTTAAGTGTTCTTTTTTATGTCTTTAATGTACTTTTTTTAATGTAGTAGTTACAGTATTTATATTTTTGAATATAAGAACATCGGCCGTGGTAGACTAGTGGTTATGCTCCTTGCCTCTGGTCCCGAGGTTCAAACCTGGCTGGGATCGATGGATTTTTTAGGATGGAATAATCCAAGGAGGAAGTCCTCCGGGAGGGACTTTAAGCCATGGGTCCCGAATCTGAAGATTTTCAGGCTCGTAAAAAAATCCTTAAGCCTGAACAAAAAGGCCTCTAAGCAAAATTTACTGAATTTTCCCATCCTAGTACTACCTTGGTTTCCTAGATGTCAGTATGAGGCGGAACGCTGACCACGGACCACTCAAAATGACATCTATACAAAAACAAGTGTAACTAAATTAGTATGGTTCAAATTCTTCCCTGTAGGGGGAGAGCTCCTAAATCTCTGTAAAGGGAAAACATAGGCTTACAATACAATACATAAGAACATTGTAATTAATATTTAATTTTAGGAAGTTATATTTTGAGGTTATTTTAATTATATTATTTTTGGTCTGGACAACCCAAGAAACCCTAATATACATGGACTTCCAAAAATTCACAAACCGGGAAACAAAATGAGGCCAATAATTAACAATATTGGATCACCAACCTACAAAATTTCGAAATGGCTGAATAATCAATTTAAAAGAATTAATAATAATTTGAAAGTCTGCAGATTGAAAATTCATTGGAATTAGTTAAGAAATTAGAAAAAGTGGAAATGGAACCCACAGATAGGTTGGTTTCGTTTGATGTAGTTTCACTATTCACAAATGTACCGAAACAAAAAACTTTGGAGATATTGAACAATTGGTTAAGAAAAAACAACATAGACAGAGAGATCAAAGAAGATTATTGAAATTAACTGCGTTATGCATTGATCAAATGTTTTTTTTATTCAATGGGAGTTTCTATAGACAAAAATCAGGGCTCTCAATGGGAAACCCATTATCACCTTTTCTGGCAAATTTATTTATGAGCGATTTTGAATGTAAAATCACTAAAGCACATCCCACAATGTTTAAATTTTGGAGTAGTATAGTTTTGATGATATAATTGTATTGTTAAAGAAAAACATGTAGAAGATTCCCTAAAACTATTAAATTTACAGAGTACAAACATTAAATTCACCAAAGAAATAGAAGACAATAAAAACAAATACCTTTTTTGGATCTTAAATTGGTCAGAAACGAAGAAAAAAGAAAAATTGAATTCAGGATTCATAGGGGAAAGAAACTCATACGGAAAATTTTATAAAATCAACAGGGTTCAATCCAATTGGACATAAATTAGCAGCATTTAATAGTTTAACTCATAGATTGGTAAACTTACCCTTAAACGAAGAAGATTTTAAACATGAGAAAAAACACATAATCAAAGTAGCAAGAGAAAATGGGTTTGATGAAAAAATGGTACAAAAAAGGATAGAAAAGTATAAAAAACAAAAAATGATAAACAGAAGTAATCTTGAAAAAGAAGAACCACCTATGAAAAAATATAGGAAATTCACATATCACCCCTGGGTACATAATAAATTTCAAAATATATTTGAGAAGTTTAATATTAAATTAGCACCAAAAAATAACTACAGTTTAAATAAACTAATAAAAACCAACAAAAATGAAAAAAACTGATAAAAATAAAAAGTCAGGAATATATCAAATTGAATGCATGGGTTGTGAAAAGATATATATAGGGAAAACAAAAAGAAACCTAAAAATTAGAACCAAAGAACACACAAGAAATATTAAAAATGGAGAAATTGAAAAATCTGCAGTTGCTGCTCATGTTTGGTCTGAAAAACATAATATAAATTCAGACACTAAATTATTAAAACAGTTAGAAAATACAAACGAGCTGACTATTTGGGAAAAAATTTATATTCAGAAGAACAGAAACAGAGTTATGAATTTTGATATTCCGATGGATGGAGGGTGACCTTGTTTGGAGGTTCTTTGGCCAACCACAGGATGGAGCTGACATCGACATCCAGGTGGTGCAACATAATGCAACATAAATAAAACCAGTCTGGGAAAGCTGAAGATAAAACAGAGAATTGTTTTGAAACATGTCCAAGAACAAATCAACATTAATATTGAGGTAAGATGTCCAGACCAAAAATAATATAATTAAGAACATTGTGTTTTATTATGGTGTGAATAAATTAAAAACTTCTGGTCGCGCATGAACCCCAATGCTATAGAAAAACAGTACCTGAAAAAATATAGTTAGGCCTTATGACATGATGGGTGATAACAGTAACAATGGACATGGTACTTTTCGATTTGCTCTATCCTTTTTAAACAGCTTAAATATTTAAGTTACAGTATAGTTCTTCTTCTTCTTCCTTCCAAGTATTAGGCCAAGACCTGTTATGATCGTATAGAAAATTTTCCCTCCAGCATTTCATAGGACGGCCCAGTGAAGTTTGATCCTTCCAGGAAATTCTCGTATAAGACTTGAAACATAATAATAGTCCCTTCGATTGGTTGCTGGCCAAAGGAAGGCAAGACCAGTGATGGGGCTCCATCTTATAGCCTCTGGTCAGGCTTTTCTGGAAGGTAAAGAAAATAAGGAAAGAAGAAATAGCATCGGGGTCGAAAAAACAAGAGTTAACCAAGAGAGGTTAGATAGTAAGTTAAAAGAGTGCAAAACACAAGTAAGTGGAAGAAATCTTTTGCTCAGCTTGGGCACCTTGTGGTCGCCATTTTAACAATAAACTTATTTTTATAAAAAAGAAAAACAGTTATGAATAAATGGTCCATGTTAGTTGAACCTATCCATTAGTACTGTTCTCTATTTTGTAGCCGAAGGTACTTTGAAGACTGATTTGCTGGTGAAGTTAGGCATGGATTATCTGGACAGCAGAGTGGTTCTTATAATCCGTCTTGATATTCAGCTCCACAAACTTTTCCTGAGGCTTCCGTGATGAGTTTTACACAGCGTTCAACAGCCTGAATATGAACTGGGAATTGCTTGAAAGTAATGTTCCAGTCAGGGATTGAGTCACTGTCATTGTGAGATTTGATCTTGACGTCACTGATTTCTGCCAACAATGGAGGATAAATATTTAATTTTAGGAAGTTATATTTTGAGGTTATTTTAATTATATTATTTTTAGTCTGGACATCATACCTCAGTATTAATGTTGATTTGTTCTTGGACATGTTTCAAAACAATTCTGTTTTATCATCAGCTTTCCCAGACTGGTTTTATTTATGTTGCATTATGTTGCACAACCTGGATGTCGATGTCAGCTCCATCCTGTGGTTGGCCAAAGAACCTCCAAATAAGGTCACGCTCCATCGGAATATCAAATTCATAACTTTGTTTCTGTTCTTCTGAATATAAATTTTTTCCCAAATAGTCAGCTCTTTTGTATTTTCTAACTGTTTTAATAATTTAGTGTCTGAATTTATATTATGTTTTTCAGACCAAACATGAGCAGCAACTGCAGATTTTTCAATTTCTCCATTTTTAATATTTCTTATGTGTTCTTTGGTTCTAATTTTTAGGTTTCTTTTTGTTTTTCCCATATATATCTTTTCACAACATGCATTCAATTTGATATATTCCTGACTTTTTATTTTTATCAGTTTTTTCATTTTTGTTGGTTTTTATTAGTTTATTTAAACTATAGTTATTTTTTGGTGCTAATTTAATATTAAACTTCTCAAATATATTTTGAAATTTATTATGTACCCAAGGGTGATATGTGAATTTCCTATATTTTTTCATAGGTGGTTCTTCTTTTTCAAGATTACTTCTGTTTATCATTTTTTGTTTTTTATACTTTTCTATCCTTTTATGTACGATTTTTTCATCAAACCCATTTTCTCTTGCTACTTTGATTATGTGATTTTTCTCATTTTTGAAATCTTCTTCGTTTAAGGGTAAGTTTACCAATCTATTAATAATAATAAACATAATGCAACATAAATAAAATCAGTCTGGGAAAGCTGATGATAAAACAGAATTGTTTTGAAACATGTCCAAGAACAAATCAACATTAATATTGAGGTAAGATGTCCAGACTAAAAATAATATAATTAATGGAGGATAAGATAATTCACAGTCCATTCAGTTGATCATTTCTGAGTATTCTTGCGCTTTGAAGTTGATTTAGGTGGCGTGATTGTTCTTACTGTTTTCCTTCTTGCATCTATCTGCCTTGCCTTCTCAGAATTCTTTGAATCCAAGCTCTGTTATGTGTTTCTTATCATCTTGAGTCATGGCTAACAGTATGTGTTCTGGGTGGGCGAAAAAATTATTTCGTTCGATCACAGGGTAGACGACATCAAACAAAGGTTTTGGCAAATACCTTGTAGATTATGTTGCTTGGTAATCAAGTTTCGGGCTGTCTGTAAAGTATTTACTGCTTTTGATATTGAACCACATTGGCATGTATGATTTCAATATAAACAAAACTATTTCTTGAAGTTGAGGTGAGGGCTTTCTTCACTTATGTACAATCTGAGAGTTCTATTTGCTTTTGTCAACTACCTCAAATGTGGTAAGTGCCCAGGATCTCGTGCAGCCAAATCTTCTTTACAGGTTCCTGATTTTATTGCCTTTGAAATATCAAGTAGGTATTGCTGATCTTTGCTAAGCACGTTTATGTCTATCTCTGGGATCTCAGAATCAATAATCTGGAAGTTATTTATCAAATACCAAAAGGAGGGTCGAGGGTTCAAGTCCTGTTGGGGTCAGGATTTTTAAACTGACCCAAACCCTCTGGCGGCACTATGACCCTGGGGTCGACTCAGCCTCTAATGGAAATGAGTACCAGACACTTGTTCTGGGGGTAAAGGCGGCCGTCACGCAGGGTTGACATAAAGTGCTGATTGTCTAGAAAAAGTGGGAGCCTTAACCTCCTATTACCCCAAGGGCCTCCGGGTCTGTTGTGGGATCACTTTACTTTACTTTACTAAAAATGTAACTTTTTCATTATTTTGGCAAATTTTGGGGGCTTATGTGCGACCGGAAGATATCAACTGATCTAAACCAAATTAAAACACAATGTTTTTAGGCTCTATTTTAAGATGTTAACTATTACATTACGAAAGCATTAAGAAATAATCGCAAAAATGAAGTCTTTTTTTTTTATTTTGTCAAACTTTAGAGCCTTTTCATGACTGGAAGATGTCAACTGATTTTTATAATTTTCATATATTTTTTGGTCTGTGTAATTCGCAACTTTTCCACGCTGTTACAACTTTGAAATAAAAAAATTAGTCTTTTTGGCCCACCCTAGCCTCAGTAGGACAGTAAGCAGCATATATGTTTGATAATGATCCGTCCATCCATAGTAATTCTGCCTGAGGGCAGGTCTTTCACTGCAATCATAGCATTTTCATGCTATGCTTTGCAGCTTTACTAGGAAATTATAGGTGTGGTAGCTTCCCGTTGCTTTCCACATCGGTGAAGGATGATGATAATGACAGGATGACAAATGAAGGCCAGGTGATTTTTGGGGACTGTTGGGCCCTAAGCTTCCTGACATTTGTCTTAAAGGCGAGGAAAAACCCCGAAAAAAAAAAACTCAACCAGGAGCCTGTCCTGACCAGGAATCGAACCCGGGCCCGCTGCATGACAAGGAAGCACTTTACCTCGAGACCACAGCGGTGGACTGATAATGGTATGTTGTAATAATTAATTTGTGCTTTTTCTAGATCCCGGATACACAGGGAATACAATCATCTTTACAGTTACATAGATGGGGACATATTACAAAGTTTCGAAGAGAACCTAACAGAACAATGCCGCAGCTCGAGGTTCCAGATTACTATGTAAAAACAGTGCAACTTCAAGAAGAAAATAAAGTTTAGTTTATTTTAAAGTTTTGTATGTATTTTTATAAATTTCCAACTGAATGGGTTAGCTCAGATCATAGAATTTGAGACATTTGGGAGGATCTGAACTGAAATCCTTATTATTATTCTTCTTCTTAAATGGCACTACAGCTCAATGCCTCCTCAATGGGCCTCCTCCAGATATCCCTCTCCATTAATCCAATCCTTCCAAGGCTTCATATTTGGGTTCCTAACAAGACAGTTTTACAGGATGGGTTGTCAGCTGTATGCCTAACCCCCAACTTGGAGAGCCAGGAAAACTTTTGTTGGGGTTCCATACCCTACCTGAGATGTCCTCGTTTGAGGGTGCCAGGGTTCGCCCAAACCAATTCCCAAGGGTCTTGGCTTGCTGGTCAGGTGGCTGTTGTCTTATATCTAGTACATCTACTCAGCATTGATGCACCTTCAGCAGTAGGTATTTGTATAAGATGGATAATTTAGGAAAGGTAACTGGAGATTATGAGCTACTCAGTCCCCAGGGGTATAGGAAGGTTATGAAATGAAAGGATATTTGGTTAAGGGCAGCGGTTTGCTGCTCCTATTAGTCGCCTTTTATGAGAGGGGGAGGTCCCATGGTGCTATTCTACAATCCGGCACCACACGGGCATCATTACTAAGGAGAAATATCATTAAATTATTCTATGTTCTTATTATTAATTTCATACATCTCAATGAGGGATAAATCATATTTGAAGAGAAAAAATTATACGCTCAGACCAGGACTTGAACCCGGGACCCTTGGTTTTCTAGACCAAGTGCTCTACCATTAGAGCTACCTGAGCAAGTACCGATCTAAACGCAAATTTTTTCTCTATACATTGTAATTCCCGCCCACCAAATGCTTTGAAACCTTTGCTTCTCTCTTTGCAAATGGCGGCTCCTATATTAAGAAGACATATTTGGGAATTATACATTACATTATAAATGCCAGTACGGCTTTTTTCGATGTTCTTATTATTAATTTCATACATCTCAATGATGGATAAATTATATTTGAAGAGAAAAATATACGCTCAGACCGGGACTTGAACCCGGGACCCTTGGTTTTCTAGTCCAAGTGCTCTACCATTTGAGCTTCCTGAGCAAGTACCGATCTAAACGCAAATTTTTCTCTATATACGTTGTAATTCCCGCCCACTTTATAATGTAATGTATAATTCCCAACTATGTCTTCTTAGTATAGGAGCCGCCATTTGCAAAGATAGAAGCAAAGGTTTCAAAGCATTTGGTGGACGGGAATTACAACATATATAGAGAAAAATTTGCGTTTAGATCGGTACTTGCTCAGGTAGCTCAAATGGTAGAGCACTTGGACTAGAAAACCAAGGGTCCCGGGTTCAAGTCCCGGTCTGAGCGTATAATTTTTCTCTTCAAATATGATTTATCCATTAAATTATTCTATTTAATAATCTACTTATAGGTGGCTCAATGGCAGGAGAGGTTAGATGCTCGCCTCTCACTGCTGGGATCTTGAGATCAAGTCTTGGTCAGTCCATGTGGGCTTTGTGATGGACGAAATGGAGTTTGGGTGTATCCGGGATTTATAATGCAAAAAATCCAGTCTAAATCCAAAATTTAAAAATTTAGTCTTGGTGTTTTTCCAAAAAAAGTCAAATTTTTTGAAATTTGAAAAACTGCAAGATACTATCTAGAAGGCGTGTCCGGCATTTCTAATGCACTGGTCTAAATACAAAATTTCGAAATGGAGTTTTGCAATCTTGGTGTTTTTCCAAAAAAAAAAGTAAAAATTTTCAAAAACTGAACAAATGCTATCGAGAGGGTATATCAGGGATTTATAATGAAAAAATCCAGTCTAAATCTACAATTACAAAATTGAGTTTTCTGAAACTACAGCCTTGGTGTTTTCCAAAAAAATGTCAAAATTTTCGAAATTTCAAAAACTGCAAAAATATGATCTAGAGCGTGTATCCGGGATATATAATGCAAAAATCTGGTCTAAATCCAAAATTCTAAAATTGAAATTTCCAAGGCTAGAGTCTTGATGTTTTTCCAAAAATCCCAAAATTTTCGAAATTTCAAAATTCCAAAAAACTATCTAAATGGTGCATCCTGGATTTATTATGCAAAAATTCCAGCCTAAATCCAAAATTTCAAAATTGATGTTTTAAAAAAAAAGAAATGTTAAAATTTTGGAAATTTCAAAACTGCAGAAATACTCTCTAGACAGTCTATGAAGGATTTATAATTAAAAAAATTTGGTCTAAATCCAAAATTTCAAACTTGAGTTATCCAAGGCTATATATAGTATTGGTGTTTTTCCAAAAAAATGTCAACATTTTCGAAATTTCAGAAACTGCAAAAAGTACTATGTAGAAGGTGTACCCGGGATTAATAATGTTACGATGGAAGTTAAGCCCAGTCGTAACGTAGCGTAAAAGGATCTCTAAGGTTTAAGTGGTCTTCGGCCCGAGTGGTTGGCCTTGGTTTTTGGTGGGAATATTTCACATATAAACTCGATAAAACAAATATTAACATTATTTATTAAAAATAACAAACGTAGAGAAAAGATTAGACAAAACATATAAGCAAGTGATTAAAAACCAGCTAAAATCGCAATGTTGATTAGAGCCGAACAATTATCTTTGTTAATGTTCAGAGGTAGAAAAAACCATTTAAAAGTTCAACATTAGGTTATTATTCATCTTGCTTGACCCTTAGGTCTTCTTAAAATCATGCATTAATAAAATTATTCTAAGTTATTTGATCCTTTGGTAAAAAAATATAAGTTATTTGCTTCTGAAAATGACCATTTTAGAAAACTTAACTTTTTAGAGTGATAAAAATGTATCTTACCCATGTAGAGCTGCCTCCAGACCGTTTCCCTTTCCTAACAAAAACCCAGCCTTTTTATATTATCATCTCTACCTTTCTGCATTCCCAAAACTAATGGAAACCCTATTTTCTTACCCAATCTTTTGTAAATTCCTAGTTCTATCAAGGCCACATTGTATAAGATGTTTTCTTCTATTTATTTTAATGTGTTTGGGTTATATAAGTTTTCGTAAGTGTCCCATTATGTTGAAAACTAACAAAGTTGTTTGTGATATTATATAAGATTTTGTAAGTGTGTCCTCATAGATTGAAAAATATATTGATGTGAAATAATTTCTAAGATTTTTATTATAATTTTTACCCTCTTTTTTATTTATATAAAACCCTTGTATGCATTTTGATCGAGACTTCAATCAGCATATTAAAGGTGATTATTTATTCCCTATCTTCTGATATAATAAACAAGTATCTTGTGTATATTAAGGTATTAAGGTAGAATATACCTCATAGTGAGAATTCCTAAAATAAGTAATCTTGTGTATATGCTTCATCTGTTTTTATAGTATTTTATTATTATGGCAGTTAGGCCCTAGTGTAGGCGCAACAAATAAAAAAAAATCCGGTCTAAATCCAATATTTCAATATTGAGCTTTCCAAGGCTATAGTCATGATGTTTTGTCCAAAGAATGTCAAAATTTTCGAAATTTCAAAAACTGCAAAAAATACTATCTAGAGGGTGTGTCTGGAATTCATAATGCAAACATTGCGGTCTTAATCCAAAATTTCAAAATTGAGTTTTCCAAGGCAATAGTCTCGGTATTTTTCCAAAAAAGTCATAATTTTAAAAATTTCAGAAACTGCAAAGATACTATGTAGAGGGTATATGCAGGATGTGTAATACAAAAATTCTGGTCTAAATCCATAATTTATAAATTGAGTTTTCCAGAGCTATAGTCCAGGCGTTTTTTTTTTTCCGAAAATTGACAAAATTTTCGAAATTTCAAAAACTGCAAAAATACTATCTAGAGGGCGTATCCGGGAATTATAATGCAAATGTTCCTTTCTAAACCAAAATTAAAAATTCAGTTTTCCAAGGCTATATTCTCGGTGTGTTTCCAAAAATGTCAAAATTTTCGAAATTTCAAACACAGCAAAAATATTATCTAGAGGGACTATCGTGGATTTATAATGCAAAAAATCCAGTCTGATCCAAAATTTCAAAATTGAGTTGTCCGTGATCTTGGTGTTTTTTAAAAATGTCAGAATGTTCGAAATTTCAAAATCTGCAAAAAAAAAAAATCTATAAGCTGTGGTCGGGATTTCTATTGCAAAAATCCGGTCTAAAACCAAAATGTCAAAATTTTCGAAGTTTCAAAAACTGAAAAAAAAAAAAAAAAAAACTATCTAGAGGGTGTATACGGGATTTGTAATGCAAAAAATCCGGTCTTAATTCAAATTATCGAAATTGAGTTTTCCAATCTTGGTGTATTTCCAAAAAAGTCATAATTTTCGGAAATTAGAAACTGCAAAAATACTATCTAGAGGCTGCATCCAGGATTTATAATGCAAAAAATCCGGTCTAAATCGAAAATTTATAAATTTAGTTTTCCAAGGCGTTTTTCCGAAAATTGACAAAATTTTCCAAATGTAAAAAACCAGGGGATCATCACAACGGTTCAAGGGGCGGAAGCAGCAACCCTCTCTAAAGGGGTTAATACTTAGCGGAGCATGGATAGATGCTCTGAGACAGCAGCCCTGTCATTATCCTTACCCTGCACAAAGATCTTCTAGCCTGTGACGTCATGGAGTATTTTATGTACGGCACGGGACCATGGGTTTATTTCCTATTCGACAAAAGTCAACGTTTGTGTGTGCTTGTATGTGTTATTTTATTTTATTGTAAGCGTGAGCAGATCCCAAAAGGAAGCAGATACTGCATGTATGAACAACGTCAGGACAATTTAGAAGCCGGAAGCAATTCAACAGAAAAACAAACTAAGCCAAAAAAGTAATTATCGATTTATTGGTTCTCCACATTTTATATATTTCATCCCCTATATCCCAATGTAAAATGCCCACGATATGCTCCAGACTGATTCTCCTAACCCTTCAACGTCCCAACTTAATGGCGACCTCTCTTTTTTTTTAGAAAGCGATCTCAAGATTTTACCTATTTCCACTGATTCTAGAATACACCACGACATTTTTCGTATGGTTAAAGCAGTTGTTTGCTTCTGCCATCTATGATTGAAGGACCGAGTTAATGCCTGAAGCAGTCATAGGTTGTAGTGAAATATGTGAAGTTTGTGGAATCGAATTCGATAATCTTTCTTATCAATAGTTTTGGAATGTTGGACGCCCATTTACTAGATGGGAGGATTCATTAAATCCCACTTGATGTGAAAACAGGTCAAAAGGCCTAATTTCATGCAGCAGAAGAAGAAGAATAGTTTTGGAAAATGACTGAGTCGACATAAGTTTTAACAAATTATCGATATTGGTTCTCCACATTTTATATATTTCATCCCCTATATCTCAATGTAAAATGCCCTGAAGCCCACGATATGCTCCAGACAGATTCTCCTAACCCTTCACTTAATGGCAAGCTCTCTTTTTTGTTTGTTTTAGAAAGCGACCTGAAGATTTTACCCCTTTCCACTGTTTCTAGAATACACCACGACATTTTTCCTATGGTTAAGTAGTTATCTGCTTCTGCCATCTATCATTGAAGGACCGAGTTAATGCCCGAAGCAGTCATAGTTGTTGTAGTGAAATATGTGAAGTTCGTAGAATCGAATTCGATAATTTTTCTTATCAATAGTTTTGGAAAATGAGTGAGTGAACATACATTTTAAAAGTTTTGTCATTTGAAGTGACTTCCCACCAGAGTGCAGCAGTACGTTGTATAATTTATGTTTTGTTATAAAGTTTGATTTAAAAGATAACGTGTACAAGACTTTTTTGCCATGTGACATGTGTCTTTTATAAAATTCTACTTTTTAAAAAAAGGAAGTTGACGATTCCAGTTGGGAAATGTTATTCTGTTGACTATTTAACTCATGCTCCAAATGGGAGTCAATGGCCAATCACATTTCAATATATTTTTATTTACAACCATTGCAGTCGTTTATCACCTCGAATTTTATCAGTATAATTTTATCACTTTAAAATTAAGCTCCTCCTTTTTAACATTTTGAATAGGTCTTAGCATTATTTCGCACCGACCACATGTGGCTACCAGATTGTATATATAGTGCACGAATGTCAGCAGTTAGCACTTGCGGGAGATAATATAAAAACATTTGTAGCAGTTCATATACCACAAAAAAAAACGCAGTTTGCACTTCCTTAAACGAATTATTTTCCAGGAAATAACGTTGTAGAAAAATATAATTGACATATTTACATCATAGGACATCAGGAATTAATTAATCCTATAATATTGGTTATAAATTTCTCCACTAGGGCACATTCTTACAATATTCCGATCCTTTGGCAATAAATAATATGATTTGATTGCAGTGATGAACAAAAGAAGCAAATGAAGCGTACCAATCGTTTCTCATTTGTTTTCAAACATCGTTGTTTACATTAGATATATAAATATTTTAAAATAACTATATTTAAATAATGATTTGTGAGTAAACAGCTTAATTTTATTCGTTAAATAGTCGTAACAAATGCCACTCTTGATTTCGAAATTTCTAGATAAATTGGAAATCACTCGTGGCGTGACTTATGAATAATACTACAATGACACTGTACATAAAGTGAAAAATACTATACCATATTTCAAACCAGTTGATAGAGAACGAAGGTTTCAAGGGAAAATACCGATACGAATTAAAATTGTTATTAACAACAATATAATAGAACACATGTAAAGACATAGACATAAAATTGGTCAAATTTCAAAAACTTATAGGAACAATAAAAAGCATTATTTTCCAAAAAGTACGCCCAGATACAATTCAAAAATTTTATAAAACAATGGCTCATCCAACTCTACTTTATGGTTCTGAAACCTGGACTCTTGCTACAGGTAAATTAATGCGTAATGAAGATATCCGCAAAGCTCTCAACACACCAGCAATAACTGAAACCATTCGAAAATATCAAAATAATTGGCGTGATCACCTTCTTAGAATACCAAATAATAGACCCCTCTTCAACTATTGAACTCAGACCCACAGGGCGAAGAGACCCAGGAAGACCTAAGAAGAGATGGAGGGATCAAGTTCTATCCTGAAGCGGAACAGGCCAATGGCCTAATGCATGCCTGCAATTGATGATGATGGTATATATATGTATGTAAGTCCACCGCTGTGGTCTCGAGGTAGCGTGCTGCCTTGTCACGCAGCGGGTCCGGGTTCGATTCCCGGTCGGGATAGGCTCCTGGGTGAGGCTTTTTCTCGGGGTTTTTCCTCACCTGTAAGACAAATGTCAGGAAGCTTAGGGCCCAACGGTCCCGGAATATGATCTGGCCATCATCATCATCCTTATCATTGTCATCATCCATCACAGGTGTGGAAAGCAACGGGAAGCTACCACACCTGTAATTCTGCAGTAAAGCTGCAAAACATAGCATCCGGTGAAAGACGTGCCCTCGGTAGAATTACTATGGTTGGATATATAAATATATGAGGCCAAGGAAAGTATTCAGCTACTTCTTGAGTGAAGATTTATTTTTCAAATTTCGTTATTCATACAACGCTTTAATATTTTAAGATCTTATCAATTGTCCTTTTTATCTATTTTTCTAAATTAATTATAATATAAAATAATGAATGGTGTATTTTGTGGAAAACATTATATTTATTTAAAATTGAGATATTTCACTTCAAAAGAGGGACTTTTAGTATAACAGTGTTGGCGACTCTGAACATTCACGTAATGACCTCTATGCGCAATGACTCTCTATGCGTAACATGCGTAATGACGTAATGAAAAAAATATGGCGTAAGCAAATATTGGTAAGTGATTTTTTGCTGATTTTAAGATAAAATAATATGTAAATTGGGTATGATTTTGATTATGAAGTGCCCCACACTGTGGCTGTATTAAAAAAAATAAGGGTTGAAATTTAGAGAATGACTTCTATGATTTTTCATATTACATTCCTATGCCACTATTATACTACACGTTTACCATTTGTAACGACATTTCGTGCAATTTTAAACATTTTGCAACGATTCTTAAGCGTTTACTAATATATATTTAGGAAAAACTTTAGTAATTGACTCTCACCTACAAAATCGCAGGGGGCATGCGCTAACCTTAATGTAACCTTCATCAGCTGACAAGACATAATTAATGTGAAATCGGAATTACCAACCTTCGCAATAAATGCTCGAACATGCTTATAAGAAATGGACGTATACCAACTGTCCTCTTCCTAATCGAAGTAAATAAATTACATGCATACTCTTTAATGGACTGGCTTTGTGTACACTAACTGTCCTATCGGAACCTAAAAAAATAAGTTAATTTCTTGAAATATGATTTGGAATTAATTGCGAATATTGGTAACACTTATTTCACAGATGTTCCTACCATAGTTACATTAAACATTCATGCATGCGCACTGGGATTCTGTAGAACTTCATCGATAGACATAAGATAAAAATTTGGAAAAAGTCTGTTATATGCTGGACACGAATTCTTCTAAGTTCCACAGAATCGCAGTGCGCATGTGCGAGTTCGGGAGTTGCTGTAATGGTTAATATAGCCTCCGGTAGATGGCTCTGCAGTCGACGTTACCAACATTGGGAATAGATTCCCAAATGCAAAAAAAAAAATGGACATAAACTAACTTGCCATTTCCTAACTAAAGAAAACAATTTACATATATATTATTTATTCCCAAATGCTTAAAAAATGGACGTAAACCAACTTCCCATTTCGTTACCTAACAAAACAATTTATATGTGTACTATTTAATAAAAAAGTAAAGTAAAGTAAAGTGATCCCACAACAGACCCGGAGGTCCTTGGGTAGTAGGAGGTTAAGGCTCCCACTTTTTCTAGACAATCGGCACTTTATGTCAGCCGGGTTGTCAGCCCTGCGTGACGGCTGCCTTTACCCCAGAACAAGCATCTGGTACTCATTTCCGTTAGAGGCTGAGTCGACCCCAGGGCCATAGTGCCGCCAGAGGGTTTGGGTCAGTTTAAAAATCCTGACCCCTAAGGGACTTGAACCCTCCGGCTTGTAGCTCAGTGCCTTAACCACTACGCTACGGCGTGCCCCCATTATTTAATAAACTATAAACTAATTTTATGTACACTAACACTAAATATGGTTTGAAATTATTTTGAAATGGTGGCAACGTTGGAACAACATGGGAAAGTAGGAAGTAAGTAATGTATCCACGATCATGTTTTACGTAAATATATAAATATAAAATATTGTAAAAAAAGCTTGAAGATCGTTGCAAAATGTTTAAAACAGTACAAAACGTGTTTATAAGTGTTTAGTGCATCAGTGGCATAAGATTGTAAGTGTAGAATTGTGATGGGCAAATAACCTACCCCACCCCATTTTGCAACGATTCTTAAGTGTTTACTAAATATGTATTTAGGAAAAACTTTAGTAATTGACTCTGACCTACAAAATCGCAGAGTGCATGCGCTAATCTTAATGTAACCTTCATCAGCTGACAAGGCTTAATTAATGTGAAATTGGAATTATCAACCTTCGCAGTAAATGCTCGAACATGCTTATAAGAAATGGACGTATACCAACTGTCTGCTTCCTAATCTAACTAAATAAATTACATGCATACTCTTTAATGGACTGACTTTGTATACACTAACTGTCCTATCGGAACCTAAAAAAATAAGTTAATTTCTTGAAATATGATTTGGAATTAATTGGGATTGTTGGTGACACTTATTTCACAGATGTTCCTACCATAGTTACATTAAACATTCATGCATGCGCACTGGGATTCTGTAGAACTTCATTGATAGACCTAAGATAAAAAGGGTGAGGTACGTTATTTGCCAGTCACAATTCTACACTTACATTCTTATGCCACTGATGCACTAAACACTTGTAAACACGTTTTGTACTGTTTTAAACATTTTGCAACGATCTTCAAGCTTTCTTTACAATATTTTATATTTATATATTTACGTAAAACATGATCGTGGATAAATTACTTCCTTGCTACTTTTCCATGTTGTTGCAACGTTTCCACCATTTGAAAATAATTCTTCTTCTTCTTCTTCCTTCCAAGTATTAGGCCAAGGCCTGTTACGATCCTATAGAAAATTTTCCCTCCAGCGTTTCATAGGACGGCCCAGTGATCTTCGTCCTCTTGGTATATAATTATAAACAGCTTTGGGGATCCGATTTGAACTCATTCTTTCAAGATGGTGTTTCCAATTTAGTTGGTACTGTTTAATATATTCCAAAATTGGCGTAGTCTTCAATTCTTTTAAGATATCGGTGTTCCTTTTCCGGTCCCATCTGGTGTAACCCGCTGTTCTGCGCATGAATCTCATTTCACAAGCCGTTATTCTGCTTTTGAAAATAATTTCAAACCATATTTAGTGTTAGTGTACGTAAAATTAGTTTATAGTTTATTAAATAATACGCATGTAAATTGTTTTGTTAGGTTAGGAAATGGGAAGTTGGTTTACATCCATTTTTTTAGCATTTGGGAATAATATGCATATAAATTGTTTTCTTTGGTTAGGAAATGGCAAGTTAGTTTATGTCCATTTTTTTTAGCATTTGGGAAGTTATTCCGAAAGTTGGTAACACCGACTGCAGAGCCATCTACCGGAGGCTACATTAACCATTACAGCAACTCCCGCTACTCACGCATGCACACTGCGATTCTGTGGTACTTAAAATAATTCGTGTTCGCCATATAACCGACTTTTTCCGATAAAAATTTTAATGTACCTGTTGGCAGATGCCATCATCCTGAACTTTGTTAAAATAATGTATTTAAAATATTAATTGGAGGCCTTTCGGAAGTTAACTTCCATCATCAGCAGGATGGGTATGTGCTACTAGTTGTTGTATTTAAGATGCTGTAGACGTTGATGGTCTTGATGTGTTGCCAGTAGGAACTGATTGATTTTTAACTGTCTCATATAAAGGATTGTACATATGTGGTGTGTCTCATTTAGTAGCAAGGTGCTGTGATTTCTTTCATGATTTCAAGTTCTTCTAGTTGTTTAATTTTTGCTGGGAGTCTTTCTCTCTGAACTATTAATAGAGTGTGTTCTATTGTGTCCATTTGGTGACCAGCGTTAATTATGTGTTTTGAATAGCTTGAGTTTCCACCCACCTACATAAAATCTCTGAGGTGTTCCTTGTCTATCATGTTGTAGTTTCTATTTGTCCTATGCATATAAAACTTATTGCAATCTTTACATGTCAGTTTATAAACTCCCTTATTATTGAATTTGTTAGGCCCATGTATTATGTTGTTTAATGTTTTACCAGTTTTATGAGCTACGTTTATGTTTTTGTTTATTTTTTCAAAGTTCTAGCCAATTTTGTGGTTTCATTGCCTGTGCATGTTAATGTTATCCATGTTTAATTGTTAAATAATTCGGCTCAACTGCACTTCTACTAGCGCTTGATTTTTTAGTTATATTTTTGCAAACTATAGCTCTTGTTCTGTATTTACTAACATTGTTCAATATTTTGAACTTTTTCAAACAATTTTTATAACATTATTAGGCAATTATATTATTTTTAGTCTGAACATCTTACCTCAATATTAATGTTGATTTGTTCTTGAACATGTTTCAAAACAATTCTGTTTTATCGTCAGCTTTCCCAGACTGGTTTTATTTATGTTGCACAACCTGGATGTCGATGTCAGCTCCATCCTGTGGTTGGCCAAAGAACCTCCAAACAAGGTCACGCTCCATCGGTATATCAAAATTCATAACTCTGTTTCTGTTCTTCTGAATATAAATTTTTTCCCAAATAGTCAAAAGAACAGAAACAGAGTTATGAATTTTGATATACGGATGGAGCGTGACCTTGTTTGGAGGTTCTTTGGCCAACCACAGGATGGAGCTGACATCGACATCCAGGTTGTGCAACATAAATGAAACCAGTCTGGGAAAGCTGACGATAAAACAGAATTGTTTTGAAACATGAGGTAAGATGTCCAGACTAAAAATAATATAATTAAAATAACCTCAAAATATAACTTCCTAAAATTAAATATTATTAGGCAATTTTGAAGTATTTATTTAAATATGCAAATCACAATTATGGCACCGGTAAACAATATTGTGATTCTAACTGCTATTTTGTCCACAGAGTATATTACTTAGTCCATAATTTTTCTATCGCTGTTTTGTGTAATTGCTAGTGGATCAGTGTTAGGGAGTGATAAGTAAGTGTACACCCATTTTTAATAAACGTTTGGTAATTTTAATGATATTGATATATTTTTTAAACATAGATTTGGGGATTTATTGCAAATAGTGTTCATTTAAATTTCATAGCGACACGATAGTAATTGAGGATGATAATCAATATGTGGTTTGATTGTGGGTTGTCGCTGGCTCTGTAAACTCTGGCGCATGTACACTGTTGTTCTATAGGACTTTGAAAATGTTTCATGCTAGTTTAAGTGCAGTTTTTCCCAGGATTCTCTTTCAAGTTACGTTATGTATGCCATTTTTTCTTTTTGTTTTCTTACAAGTTTATCTATGATTTGTTTATTGAAACTGTTTTATTAGTATTGATTTATTGATAGATATATAGCACAATTTGTGTATATAAATAAATAAATATTTAATAATTGTAAAATATGATTAAGAATTGTTTCAAAATGTTAGAATCGTATGAAATGTTATTACAAATGGTAAAAGCATATAGTGCAACAGTGGAATAAAAATGTTGTATGGAAAACCATACACCATCACTCGCTAAATACAGCTATTTATTATGTACACAAATTATGTTTTTTATCGATGAAGTTGTAAAAAATTGGAGTGCGCATGTACGAATGCTTAATGTAACTTCCACTAGGTGGCAGGTCATACCTATGAAATTGGTTTGACCAACATTCACAATTAATTCCAGACCATATTTCAAGAAATTAATTTCATTTTGTTAAATTCTAATGGGATAAGTTAGTGTACACGAGATTAGTTTCTAGTTTATAAAGTAATAAGCCCTATGCATGTAATTAATTTTGTTAGAAACCTCAGGGGTCCTCATCTAGGGGATACGTGGATGGCGACCACAAGCTGCCCAAGCTGAGCAAAACATTTCTTCCACTTACTTGTGTTTTGCACTCTTTAACTTTACTATCTAACCTCTCTTGGTTAACTCTTGTTTTTTTGACCCCAATGCTATTAGGGCATCCGAAGGCTAGGGAGTCTTTCCTTTCTTCCATTTCTTCTTTCCTTTATTTTCTTTTCTTCTCCAGAAAAGCCTGATCAGAGGCTATAAGATGGCAGCCCCATCACTGGTCTTGCCTTCCTTTGGCCAGCAACCAATCGAAGGGACTATTATTATGCTTTCAAGTCTTATATGAGAATTTCCCGGAAGGAACGGAACATTTTCTATTGGATTGTAACAGGCCTTGGCCTAATACTTGGAAGGAAGGAAGAAGAAGAAGATTAGAAAGAGGGAAGTTGGTATATGTCCATTTTTTATAAATGTTTGGGAATTTATTGCAAAGATTGGTCTTACTGATTTCACATATAACCTGCCAGCTGGTGGAGTTACATTAAGTGTTTGCGCATGTGCACTGTGATTTATTCAGTAGGTGAATGTCGATTACTAAATTTTTTTTTTAATAAGGAAAATAATGTGAAAATTGAATATGTTTTTGACTATGAACTGTCCTGTACTATGGTCAAACTGTGTAAGCTAAATTGACTTGTTTCTTGATTATAACCAGGGCAAGGCAATTAATGATTTTGCATCTTTTTCTTATGAAGGTTGAAACATTGCTTGCATATATGGAAATGTACGGCATTAAAAACGGATTAAATAAAAGCAATTCGTGTTAGGGCATTTTTTTTGCATTTTCTTAACTTATTCAGGGATAGGTCATTTTTTGGCAATATTTAGGTCATTTTGAGCATTTGTTACACTTTTCAAGAAGGCTGTGACGTTATTTGTATTTGATTTAAGATTTTTATTATGATTCAGTATTTTTCCTTGTCAATACAATTTCTTTGAATTAAATAGTTGTTTTGCTAACTACTACCCCTATTTTTCAAGGTGTGTGCATAATGAACTTGCCCACTTCTAGGAATTTTATTCAATTTCTTACAGCTTATGCTACCTTCTACCCTTATTCTGATTGTTAACTGCAATTCAAAATTGCTGTAAAAGTGCACTGTGTAATTGAAATGGATTTTCTGCAATAGAAGGTACTGTAATATGTATGTTTTAAATAATTTTCTTTTAATATTTTGATGTTAAGTTAAAGTTTATGTAATTCAGTAATCAAGTGAGTACTTAATCTAATAAATAGTATTTTTATTGGTAATTCTTAACTTTTTATTTGTAATTTTTTTATTTTATTGGTCATTTTAATGCATTTTTTAGGTCATAAATGCATTTTTTATTTTGCATTTTTTACCAATTTATAGGTCATTAAATGCCTTGCCCTAATAATAACTATATTTTTAATCAATTGAGTTGGTGTTTACTTGATGAAAATCCATATTTATTAATTAAATAAAAATAAAACTTACAGTTTTATTTGATTTACATATTTATTAAGATATAATTCAGTTACAGCTGTTTCGATACACTGTACCTTCTTCAGACATGTTAAATTATGAATTGTGTTATTATAGTACATATCAACTGATATAAGAAACAATACAACAATCCATCCATAGTAATTCTGCCCTAAGGCAGGTCCTTCACTGCAATCATGGCATTTTCATGCTATGCTTGCAGCTTTACTAGGGAATTGTAGGTTTGGTAGCTTCCCATTGCTTTCCACATCGTTGAAGGATGATGATGATAAGGATGATGATAGCATATGATTTTGGGGACATTTGTCTTACAGGTGAGGAAAAACGCAGATAAAAACATAACCCAGAAAAACTGCCCCGACTGGGTATCGAATCCAGGCCCGCTGCGTGACAAGGCAGCATGCTACCTCGAGATTACAATGGTGGACCAATTCAACAATGTTTATTTAAATTTTTTAATTTAAATCAAATCAAGTTTGAATGAATCGCCTTTGTTAAATTAAAAAAAAAATAAATAAATTATTGTTGTATTGTTGCTTGGATCAATTGATATGTACTATAATAACACAATTCATAATTTAACATGTCTGAAGATGGTACAGTGTATCAAAACAGCTGTAACTGAATTATATCTTAATAAATATGAAAATCAAATGAAACTAGTTTTATTTATTTTTTTAATTAATAACTATTTGTATAACTCGACCAGCCTCTTGGGCTAGTGGTCAGCGTTCCTGACTACTGTTCTTGAGGTCGTGGGTTTGATTCCTGGTCAAACCATAGGAATTTTTCCTGTGGTTGTCCATGGTCTGGAATTTAGGTTAAGAACTCTCCTGGCGCTTCATTATCATTTATGACCCATCATATCATCGGGGTAACGTAACTCCGCCTTCCAGGCGCCCCAACTTCAGAAGTGGGTTACAATAAAGCCAATGCCAGGAGAGAACACCAGAAATGTCGAAATGACAACCTGGGGCTTTAAAAAAAAATATTTCTATAACTGACAGTGGTTCTGACATACAATAATATTCTTTGGTTACAGAAGAAAGAGAAGATTATATGGGAAAGTTGGTTGTTGGTATTACGCCCATGATATGAAGAATTATACAGGATTCATTTGCTACATGGAAGATCATCTGAAAAATCTCAAAAGTGGTGAGCAATTTTGTTGTTTTGTAATGAATTAATCATACTCTTTTAATTGTTATAAGGTTTATTTAATATTATTTAGCTGAACTTTCAAATAATTTGCTCTGTGCATTTCCATACAACATTTTTATGATATTGATTGCACTACATACTTTTTACATTTTTACTAGTTTTTTATATTTCTTAGTATTTTTAAAATTTTGCAATGATCCTTAAAACATATGAAAATACTGTTAATTACCTTGACCAATTAATTTTTATAACTTGTACAAAATTATAGTTGGAAATGGACAGAGAACATTTAAACAAACTGTGTAGCTCTTCAAAATTATCAAGATGTGACATCCAAGTATTGGGAAGCAAGAAGCAGAATAACTTTGTTGTTAACTCCAGAGGATTAACTACATACATACATACATACATGCTTAATCATAGTGGGGATGGTCATACATTTAGGGTCGAATTTATAAACGCAATAGGCCATAAAAGGCGTTCTGTGCTGAGAAAGTTTTATCGTAATACATTTTGCTTACTCAGAAATTTATTCATGCGATAATAATTGTAAGCTACCTGACGAGGTAACTTACGATCATAGCTCAAGATAGAAACTTATCGTGAGAATCCCGAAGGAAACCGATGTAGTTTGAAACCTTGCCATTTTATCCAAGATGTTGGACCTTGAAGACTTGGTTCATGTTTTCGGTATACGCGGAGAAGAGGAATTTGATAGAGTCTACCAAAGAATTGAACTGGAAGAACAGGAGAATCGGCGTAATATTGCACGATACAGATGTCGTTGTATACGGTATTATTTGCGGGATGCAAGCGTAATATGCGTTCCTCTATAAGCAGACGAAAATAACGAAGTGGTTTAATCGCTGAAATTTTGGGTAATTCGTTGCCAATATTACAAAACATTGACTTTCATGCATGACCAGTAAGTTGGCCGTTAATTCAATCACAGCAATTGCTTCGGTGAGTTAGCTCACCAGTGATTGGAAGTAATTTGAGTAGAGACTAATGTATTTGCATGCGGCTCTTAGAAAACTTCCTCTAGATGGTGGTCATATCTGTGAAATAGATAGTAACCAACATTTGCCAATAAATTCGCAAACAGAGATTATAAAACTAAAGTAGTTTGTAATTAATATTTTATTTTAGGAGTAAATTTTGGAGGTTCATTTAATTAAATTATTTTGAGTCTGTGATATCTACCTCAATATTAACGTTGATTTGTTCTTGACCATGTTTTGATTAGTCTTCTTAATCATCCTCACCTTGCCCAGACTGGTTGGATTATGTTGTAAAACCCTGGATGTGATGTCAGCTTCCTCCTGCGGTTGGCCAAAGAACCTCCAACGTTCCATCGGTATTTTGAAATTCATAACTCTGTTTTTGTTCTTCTGAATATAGATTTTGTCCCAAATAGTCAGCTCTTTTGTATTTTTCTACCTGTTTTAATAATTAGTGTCGAAATTTATATCATGTTTTTTTTCAGACCAAACATGAGCAACAACTGCAGATTTTTCTATTTCCCCATTTTTAATATTTCCTATGTGTTGTTTGGTTCTAATTTTTTAGGTTTCTTTTTGTTTTTCCTTTATATAGCTTTCATAACCAGTATATTCAATTTGATATATCCTGATTTTATAGTGGTTATGCCCCTGGCCTCTGGACCCGAGGGTCGCGGGTTCAAACCCGGCCGGGGTCGATGGTTTTTTAGGATGGAAAAATCCAAGGAGCAAGTCCTCCGGGAGGGACTTTAAGGCCGGGGTCCCGAGTCTGATGATTTTCAGGCTTTTAAAAAATCCTTAGGCATGAATAAAAAGGCTTCTAAGCAAAATTTATCCGAATTTTCCCGTCCTAGTACTACCTTGGTTTCCTAGATATCAGTATGAGGCGGAATGCTGACCACGGACCGCTCAAAAATGACATCTATACGAAAACAAGTGTAACTAAATTAGTATGGTTCAAATACTACCCTGTAGGGGGAGAGCGCCTAAATCTCTGTAAAGGGAAAATATGGGCTTACAAAAAAAAATTTTCATTTTTGTTGGTTTTTATTAGTTTATTTAAACTGTGGTTATTTTTCGGTGCTAATTTAATCTCAAATATCTTTTGGAATTTATTGTGTGCCCAAGGATGGCAAATTTATTTTGAATGTAAAATCACAAATGCACATCCACAGTGTTTAAATTTTGGAGCAGATATGTAGATGATATAATTTGTATTGTAAAAAAAAACATGTAGAAGATTCCTTAAAAGTGTTAAGCTTAGAGAGTACAAACATCAAATTTATCAAAGAAATAGAAGAAAATAAACACCCTTTTTTGGATCTTAAATTGGTTAGAAACAAAGAAAAAAGAAAAATTGAATTCGGGATTCATAGGAAAGAAACTCGTATGAAAAATTTTATTAAATCAACAGGGTTCAATCCAATTGGACATAAATTGGCAGCCTTCAATAGTTTAACTCACAGATTGGTAAACTTACCCTTGAACAAAGAAGATTTCAAACAGGAGAAAAAACACATAATCAAAGTAGCAAGAGAAAACAGGTTTGATGAAAAAATGGTACATAAAAGGATAGAAAAGTATAAAAAACAAAAATGATCAACAAAAGTACTCTTGAAAAAGAAAAACCACCTATGAAAAAATACAGGAAATTCACATATCATCTTTAAAAAAACAGACAAAATGTTTTTAATTATTAAACTTCTTCTTTTTCTACTTCCTTCCAAGTATTAGGCCAATACCTGTTACGATCCTATAGAAAATTTCTGGGAAATTCTCATATAAGACTTGAAAGCATAATAATAGTCCCTTCGATTGGTTGCTGGCCAAAGGAAGGCAAGACCAGTGATGGGGCTGCCATCTTATAGCCTCTGGTCAGGCTTTTCTGGAAGGAAAAGAAAATAAAGGAAAGAAGAAATGGAAGAAAGGAAAGACTCCCTAGCCCTCGGATGCCCTAATAGCGTTGGGGTCAAAAAATCAAGAGTTACCAAGAGAGGTTAGATACGAAGTTAGAAGAGTGCAAAACACAAGTAAGTGGAAGAAATGTTTTGCACAAGCTTGGGCACCTTGTGGTTGCCATCCACATATCCCCTAGATGGGGACCCCTGAGGAGTTTAATTATTAAACAAATCTCTTAATTAAATGTTTCTTACCTCTTCTCATATAAATTTTTTTTTATATGAGGAGAGGTAAGAAACATTTAATTTCACCATAAATTAAACGTCATTGTTTATTAATTCCTATAAAAGTTAAATCTCTCAATATTACTACCTATGTGTTTTAAAATGTTTTAAAATAGTCTAAATGTTAGTCCATCGATAGTAATTCTGCCCGAAGGCAGGGTCCTTCACTGCAACCATAGCACTTTCATGCTATGCTTGCCGCTTTACTAGGGATTGTGTAGGTGTGGTAGCTTCCTGTTGCTTTCCACACCGGTGAAGGATGATGATGATAATGATTAGGATGATGGCCATATGATTTCGGGGACCGTTTGGGCCTTAAGTTTCCTGACATTTGTCTTACAGGTGAGGAAAAACCCTGATAAAAACCTCATCCAGAAAAATTGCCCCGACTGGGGATCGAACCCGGGCCCGCTGCATGACAAGGCAGCACGCTACCTCGAGACCACAGCAGTGGACCTAAATGTGAGTAAAAAATGAAAAAACGTACATAGAGGAAACAGCATTACAAAGAATGCAGTATAGAAAATCATAGGTAGGAATATTCAAAAACTTGAGCCAAACATATTTTACAATTGTTTAAAATATGTGTGGAGTTGACAGTCTCCTATGGACGCCTCCCCAGGTGGCGGATTAGGGGAATGCTCACCAGATATGGTGGGTACTGGGGAATAAAATACGCAGGGCAGACCAAAACTAGCGCTGCTGCCTTGAAGTAAGATACTGACTAGCAAAGGCTAGAGGAAGAAAAACCTTGAACAAAAATTACCCGTCCCCCAGGTTTGGGGTTGATGCATCGGGCCAGATCCTCGTTCATCATAAAAAGAAAAAAATGCTAAAAAACCAAACATCATGCCTCGGAAAAACACTCTAGGGACGAGTAAAGCTAAGAAAAAAGTCTTTGAATATTGGCACATGGAATATTGAAGGCTTGCAGAAATAAAATGGAGGAAGTAATTAAAGAAATAGTACAATGAAACTAGATTTGGCAATTTTAACAGAAACAAAGAAGAAAGGCACAGGAAATGAAAACATTAGGCACTTATATACACCTTTACAGTGGTGTAGATAAACCATAAAAGAGCAAAAAGAGGTGTTCTCAATGTTGATTAATAAGAAATCATCCTCATCATTATAGTAACATTCACGAAATTTGGCCAATTGTTGACCTGTTTCGGCCGCAGAGAAACACCATCCAGAAGTCTTTTGAGTGGACGTCCTGGGTTCTTCTTCTTCCTGCAGGGTGATATCTTAACATTTGTTTGGGTATTCTGTGATCTTCTATGTGATGAACAGGTTGCATCCATCTTGACTTATAATCAGAAAGTTTGTTTTCTAAAGATTCCATGTGTAATTCTTCTAAGATGTCTTCATTTTTTTTGTGATCTAGTAGTGTGTATCCTGCAGTCCATCCGAAGATATCTCAGTTCAGCAGATCTAAGTCTCTGTACTATCCTTCTGTTTCAACGGGTCCATACTTCGCTAACATACAAAAGATGTGGGAAGAGCCAGTGGTTTTATACACTTTTCAGTCTTGAATGCTTTTGGACTAACTGTGAGCTTGAAGATAGAATTTATTAACCCTTAAAATTCTTAAAAATTTAGATATTTTTGGCATTTACATCCTTTGCTGCTTCATAGGAGATATTGCATCCTAGGAATGTAAAATTATTCACCTGCTCTCAAATTTTATTGTCCAGTACAATTTTAATTCTGTACAGGATCTTACACCTTGAAATGCCATAATTTTTGTTCTTTGTGTAGATATCTTTTAATCCATATTATGCTGTACTTTGGTTAAGTTCATACAGACATTTCTGTCGGATATCTTCGGAAATTTGCTATTATGATTTGGTCATCTGCAAAAAACAATAGGGTGTTTAATTTGCTATTTTCTGATATTCTTATTCCAAATTTATATGTTTTGTTCCAGAAACATATTACTTCATTGATTATAAATTGCAAAAAGTGTTGGGGATAGGGGGCAGCCTTGTCTCACACCACGATTTATAATTCCTTCTTCAGAAAATCTGTTATTTAATTTAATCTTCATTGGTGTTGTCTTTGTAAATATTTTGTATGTTCTGCCGAAGTAAATTTGGTATATTCTGTCTTCCAATATATTTAAGAGTTTTGATCTCTTGACTGTGTCGAATGCTTTTTCAAAATCTATGAAAGCAAAATGTTGTCTCTAAGGGGTAGTGACGTGTTTATAACCTCTCCTACCTAATTCTCATCCTCACCTTCTCGTGGTACAAACCCGTTTTCACAAACGAGGCTCTGAGGACCGAGTCACGGCGGTATAACCGTTCCATCAGGGTACTGAGTAAATGCAGTATCCTAATGTCTGTCCAGAGACTAAAAGGTAGCAGCCCTACCACTGGACTACTTAGCGTCGGGCCAGTAACCTGTCCTAAGGAACTTCAAAACTACTTTCAAGTCTTAACACGAAAGGGAAGGCAACTGGCACAGATGGCTTGAATTCTGAATTGTACAAATATGCAGGCAAACAGTTCCGTGAAAGGACTGTTGTCCTTCTTTAATAAATGTATTCAAAAATGCAGATATACCACAAGAATGGAAGACAAGCATTGTTATACCCCTGTTCAAGAAAGGAGACAGAGGAAAAATGGACAACTATAGGGGAAATCAGTTTGTTAACACATGTTACAACAGGCAGTATTTAATAGTTTAACACACAGACTTGTGAATGTCCCCATGAGCAAGAAAATTACAATAAAGAGAAAGAACACATCATACAAATTGCTAAGGATAATGGTTTTCACAAGAAAATGATACACAAGAAAATAAATAAATTCAAAGAACAAAAAGTCATCAATGAAAGTACTCTTCAGACAGATAAAAAATATAGGCAAAAAATTCAGAGAAGTTCACATACCATCCTTTCGTATTTGACAAGTTTCAAAAAATTTTCAACAAATTCAACATTAAATTAGCACCGAAAAATGATTACAGCTTAGGTAATTTAATAAAAACCAACACAAAAATGAAAAAATTGAAGACTGCAAAAAATCGGGAATTTATCAAATTAATTGTAAAGATTGTGAAAAGATTACATAGGAAAAACAAAAAGGAATCTAAATACAAGATTAAAAGAACACCTCAGAAATGTTAAAAATGGAGAAACCGAAAAATCTGCAATAGCTGCACATGCCTGGTCAGAAAAACCATTAGAATAGAAACCAAAACAAAATTACTTAAACAATTGGAAAAACCGAAGGAACTCACAATTTGGGAAAAAATTTACATATGCAAGAATGAAAATACAACTATGAATTTTGAAATACCCGGTTATAAAGAAAGAGGCCTGATTTGGAAATTCTTCGGTCGGCCACCAGATGGCGCGGAGGTCAGTCTGCAGGATAGAAGGCCGTTGGACGTCAGTTGTGAACATGACGCAGCATTGACAATGTCACGAATTACGTGAAGAAACCCTGGGTCTGCTATAAATTATGAAGTATGAGGTGAGTGAAATGATAAAAAATAAACAACATGTTACAAAATTTATGCAGACATTTTAAATGGAAATTAATAAGAAATGGAAAGGCAAAGTACATTTTAACATATGGTACTGAAGTCTGGCAAATTCCTACCAGGAAAATGAAGAGAAATTTAAGTACAGAAAATGGATGTTTTAAGAAGATCAGCAGGAAAAATCTAGAATGGATAGAATACGAAATAAAGAAATAAGGTTTTTTAAATGAGCATTAAAATTTAAATACATATAACAGAATCTATGTTCCCCCTTAAGAAAAAATCATAAAAATTAAACTGAAAAGTTAGGATCATAATTATTTTTATCTAATTCTTAATATATTTACGCATGTAATAACGTACTCACCTAATTGTGCACCTCCACATTTTGCTGCTGGTGGTATTCCAAAAAACACCCCACACAGCACAATGGAAGGTCACACTGTTTACACTTAAATGTTGTCTGTTTACCCCTTCCAGATGGAGCTTTTTTATTTTTCTCTATACACAAAGCACACACGTTTGCACGGCCTGATATTTGTTCCAAAGAATGAAAAAGTTTAGGGGATGCAGTTCCGATGGGCAAACTTCTCTTCCTGCCTGTAAGCTTGCGAGACGTGAACGTACTTATTAGCTGACACACCAAGTTTCGTCTGAAGGTCACTTGCCTGTTTCCGTGTGCTTACTCGAGGACTGGTATGTCAGGTCAAATTAGATAAAACAGTTCACAATACACACATCAACCAACACCATAATATTCGCGTTTCTGATCACTTATATCCATGCCTCCCATGTGCTTCGTGTAATTTATGACGGCATTAGGACATGGAACTTCTGTTTCTTCATTGCCTTTTCCTGTTTTTCCTGTGACTGAACCATCAATCCGGAGATCGGAATTCATGGAAAGGAGAAGAACAACACGTTTGTCTTGCCACACTACCGCCATCACATCTTCATGCTGCATTTTTCTGGACTTGCCCCTTTTCAATTTCAAAAGAGTTGGTTTTCTAAATTCGGCTGGCCAATTCTTTCTGTTTGCCGTCGTAGTGCCACATCTATAAGTGTAACCACATCTCTTACTCTTTTACGCGATGTGCGAGATGTAGATGTCATGATTTCAACCTCAACTGAGTCCTCAGGAAGTAACTCACTTTTGAACTTCATTATCTGTGACCTATATAAGTGTTTATCCTTGGTTCGTATTTACACACGTGCAGAATGCCTACTAAGTGATTTCATCACACCCGCATAACGATATCACGTGTTATGTACGCATGATGCAATATTTTTAAGATGCTTTCATCAAGAGCGGTTTAGAGTGTTTAGGCTGGCAGGAGACATTTAAATCTCGAGTGCTTCGGAGCGTTAGGGCCGGCAAAGGTTAACTCCTTTTTTGGCAAACTTATTCGTAGGTAATTTTGAATGAAGAATAATTAAAGCACATCCTCTGATCAAATTTTGATGCAGATATGTGGACAATGTAATAAAAACATAAAGAAGATGCTTTAAAACTCTTAAATATACAGAGTAAAACAATGAAGTTCACTTTAGAAACCGAAGAGAACAAACTTTTACCATTTTTGGATCTCAAATTGCTTATTAATGAAGAGAAAAGAAAATAGAATTTGACATTCATAGAAAAGAAACACACACAGATAACTATTTTAAATCAACAGGATTCAACAATATTTGACACAAATTGGCCGTCTTCAACAGCTTAACACATACATTGGTAAATTATAACATTGACCAAAGGAATTTTGAATTAGAGGAAAAAACACACAATTGAAGTGGCAAAAGAAAATGGTTTCGAGGGAGAAAATGGCACATAAAATAATTAAAGTACAAAAAACAAAAATTAAGGAATGAAAGCAGTTTTTAGATAAAAAAACCAATTGAAAAGAAATATAGGAAAATCACATATCATCCATGGGCACAAAAATACATTTCAAAAGATTTTTGAAAATTTAAATATCAGGTTAGCACCTAAAAACTGTTTGCAGCTTAAATAAAGTAATAAAAGCCAACAAAAATGAAAAGATTGATGATGGCATAAAATCATGAATATACAAGATAAGGTGTGCTAGTTGTGATAAGATATAGCCTCAACAGAGAAAACAAAGAGAAATTTAATGATTAGAATTAAGGAACACACATGAGAAATCAAAGAAAAGGAGAAGTAGAAAAATGTGCAATAGTTGCTAATGTTTGGCCAGGAAAAACATAAATTAATGTGAACACCAAGATATTAAAACAGTTAGAAAATACCAAAGAGCTCACTATTTGGGAGAAGATCTACATTCATCCATCCATAGTAATTCTACCCGAGGACAGGTCCTTCACTGCCAATCATAGTATTTTCATGCTATGATTGGATCTTTACTAGGGAATTGTAGGTGTGGTAGCTTCCCGTTGCTTTGCACACCGGTGAAGGATGATGATGATGACGACGATGATGATGGCGGCCATATGATTTTGGGGACCGTTTGGCCCATAAAGTTTTCCTGGCATTTGTCTTACAGGTGAGGAAAAACCTCACCCAGAAAAACTGCCCCGACCAGGGATTGAACCCGGGCCTGCTGCGTGACAAGGCAGCATGCTACCTCGAGAACACCAGAAGAACAGGGAATAGAATCATGAATTTTGAAATTCCAAGGAGAGGGATTTGATATGGAAGTTCTTTGGGCCACCAAAAAATGGAGTAAGAGTGGACATCTGAACCAACAATGTAAAAAATAATCAGTCTGGGCAAGCTGATGATAAAACAGAAGTTTTTGAAACATGTCGTAAAAGAACTGAACTTTTATGAGGTAAGATGCAACACATCATCTTATTTATTAGGTATGGAAATTAATTGTGAAGGTTTGGTGACACGAATCTCACAGATGCATGGCACCATCTGGTGACAATTCCATAATGTTTGTGCATGTGCACTGCTATTCTGTAGAACTTTGAACAAGTAATTGATCGAGTTATTCAAAAGTTTTCGCATTATTTGTATTAACATTTTATTTAACCATAGAGGTTGTTGTGTAATATATTTTTTACGGTCTTACTAATAAAAATCTCTAATATAGGCTTTCATCAGTTGTTTAATTATACAATATATAAGCTTTATGTAGATCACGTATAATTTCCTTACTAATAAACATTGTGCCGGAGCTATATAACAAAAACAGCAGTTTACACAATACGTCACATAATCGTCATCATAATGACGTCAGAACATATTACTCTCAGTTTGTAACAGAAATAAAACAACATCAACTAGTGATTATTGTGTAAGAAATGAATATGGATAAGAATTAATAGAGATTCCCTAATTGAGGAGGTATGGAAAAAATAAGTGTGTTTTAATTTATATACATTTCACTTCACGCTATGTCAAATAAAACGTAGAATTGGTTTCACAGATAATGTGCTGCCATCTAACGTCAAGAATTTCGACCAATTCTTGGAAAGTAATAAAAGCTTTCCCCATTACTTATGAATTATATGCAGTGTTTTAAGATGCGTTAGAAAACGTTCAAAATAATAGGAAATGTTACCGACAACAAAATATCATTTCAAGTGAAAAAAAAAAATCACTATAGTTTGACCGGGAATCGAACCTACGACCTCACGCATCGTAGTCAGAAGCTCTAACCACAAGACTACCAATTAACATGTATCTGCGTGCAATAATAGTACCTCTATAGTTAAATACATTTTTATATCGGTGTGTGTGTTATGTATTAAAGATGCAAGAAAGTCTTGTTAAAAATAATATTATGAAGCATTTAAAACTACATTCAGGTTAAATCTTGTCTACATCAAGTATTGCAGAACATATCCTTTTGTGATTCATGTTCATTTTAAAATATTTTAGGCCTAATCGAGAATGAGTGTAACGAAAGGCATTTTATGATGCCTTTATTTTCCTACCCAGAGCTTTATTAATATTATTTATGCCCTGTGCATCCATCAAACAGTCGTTAAAGTGTTGCATTTTGGGTTAAATTTAAGGAAACTTTCATCATATCATAAGAAAACAATCAGTTGATCTTGATGTCCGACATTTTGTCTAGTTATAGAATCCTTAAACAAGGCTGGAGGCATGTATAACGATTTCCATGTAAAGTTGTACACCTCTTCTACACTGAACAGCTAATACAGTGTTTATTAGTAAGAATTTTCAACTGAGAGTGTAATAAACCTTGTATAAAAAGTTATATATGGATTATTAGTAAGAGGGTTAATATATGCAACTGTTTATGTGAAATATTTGCTCAGTGTGTCAAATATGAGCTTGTGTCACTTTATACTAACATTGTTATATCAATTGATACAACCCATTATTTGTCTCCACCCTCCTGCCAAACTTTATCCACGTGTGCACTATACTCTAGCAATGTAAACTACAACACAATATATCTACAAACAACAAAAATTTTTTTTTTGAGAGATTGTACACAATATCTTAGTCTGCATAAATTCAAATCAAATAAAAAAAATTATTTAGGTAGAATTTTTATCTTTAAATTTTAATATTGGGAAGCGAACATTATGAGGTTATATCATTAATAGCGAGTGGAGAACATATTTTTAACGACTCACATCATATAATTTCTAATTTCTTTGATACCGGCAGTTTCAGACAATATCTTGTCCCTCTTCAGATCAGAGAAATTTGAAATTATATGAGGTGAGTCGTTAAAAATATGTTCTCGACTCACTATTAAAGAATTTTTATCATTCACCTCATATTGTTGTTCTTATTTGACTATAAACTAGTTTTGGAACATAGTTTCTGTTCCATCCTCAGATCGTCATGACCGTTGTTCTGTCGTCTTGAAGAGCCGTCCTTTGCTCCTTCCATTGGCTGACTGAAAAAATGTCGAAACAGGTCATTCTTCCCAAGAATTTCAAAGTTCATCAATTTTTTCTTTTCGCATCTTTTGATTGTAGATCTGTTTTCCAAACAGTAAGTTTTTTGGTTTTTCTATTTGTGTTTAATAATTTAGCTTCTTTCTCGATAAGATGTTTTTTCAGACCATGCATGGGCAGCCACTGCAGATTTTTTTCTACTTCTCCTTTCTTGACAATTCCTGAGATGTTCTTTCATTCTTGTTGTCCAAAAATTTCTCTTAGTTTTTCCTATGTACAAATTTCTCACATTCTTCACATTTAATCTGATAAATCCCTGATTTGTGTTCTTCCCCTTTTCTTAGTTCTCATTTTTATTAGGTCTGATCAATATACTGATGGTGTAGTAATTTTTGGGTGCTAACCTTACGTTGAAATCTTTAAAAAAATTTGAAACTTGGTTAATTGTTTTAATGGATGATGTGTTTAATTTTCTAAATTTTACATTTTCTTCTTGAATTTGGAATATTTACCTCATAGTGTGAATTCGTAGAATGAATATAAAAAAAAAAATTATTGCTAACATTATTGTGAATAAGTACCTGAGAAATATTTTTTTAATCCAAAAAATGCGTGATAAATTGAAGATAGAATTTGAGGAACATAACTAAAATACAATATAGTAACAATGAAGATAAGGTATCTGTTAGTCACTACTAGAGCTAGGAATTTTAGGTGCTTGCCCATTTTTTTTTTGTTCCTATAATGCTTCAAATTAGCTAGTATTGCCAAGAAAACATTAATAAATGCCCCTAACTGTGTTTTAGTTGCACCTTTTTTGCACTTTTCTTTTAATGGAAAGCACATTTTGCACCTTTTCAAACCTTTTTTTTTTGTCTCCTTTGGAAAAATTTTATCAATCAAAATTATATATATTACATTTATTCACATACGATTTCAAGGGTTGGTAACGATATGTGGTATCAGTCCACATCACATTACTTCCACTTCAGTGCAATCCAATAGAGGCTATTCCGTTTAAATTAGTGTGCCGCCTCATTGACACCACAGTATATGCGAAAGCTATTGTTCAAAGCAAGGGAAGTTGTTGAGTGCATGAATAAATGGTTCAATTCAAAATAATCATGTGAACTAGTGGGGGTCTGCCTATTTTCTTCCGAGTTACCAGTATACAGTATGACGAAACCGAAAGTGAACTCCTATAAACTACGTGATATTGTTAAGAGTTTAGTGCAGATGGAATTCAGAGTGACGGTCTGTTTCAGGTGCCATTCTTTGTGATATTTCAATAACAATTGATGAAAAACAATCAATGCATTCGTGTTACGCAGCCATATAAGTAGTGCAAAAACATGTGAAAAATAAGGAACGATGAAGCAGGAAAAGAGGGTAGTGCGACAAGAGTTTATTGTTGGACGGGCGGGATTTTACTTGATGTAATTGGTTTTGGTAACTCTTTAATGATAACTTCACATGAAAAAATTGCACCTTCTATTTAAAAAAATTGCAAACCTTTTTCGGCTAAATTAAAGCACCGTTTTTTGCACCATTTTCACCAAAAATTTTGTACCTAAAATTCCTAGCTGTAGTCATTACGAAAACCAGAATAATGTAGATAAAAATCAAATGGCTTCATACCTCTTCTCAAATTAATCTTCTTGTAGATTGCGATTTCGGATTCATGTTCCAAACCCATCCTCAGTAACATTTTTCAGTCGGGCAAAATGGTACTGAGGGTGGGTTCCACCATGACCCCGAAATATGTGATCTACTTAGAAGATTAATATGAGGCGAAGATTGAAGCTTTTGTTTTCATATTAAATTGAACCTCATGGTGATTGATTCTTACATATGCAAAAAACACTGCTAATGACAAATGAAAAGCACCTACTTAACATTTAACTCTAAAATTACCTAACATTATCATGAATAAACATATTGACAACTATGTTGCTAGTACGAATGTTATCCAATGAGTATTGACGTAAGTTATTTTGAACTCTTATAGGAAAAAATCACTATGTGCTTTGTATTATGGAGGGGTTTGTTGGATGTGATGTCCCCACAGTGTTTAGATATGATTGTAATAATTTTTAAAAAAATACTGTTATTGGCCACGGCCACTGTTTTGACTCCCTTCAGCAGCAATGTGGCAAAGTTTCTGACATAAATAAGTAACGACATTTTTATGGTGAAATTAAATGTTTCTTACCTCTCCTCATATATTGGAAAAACGAAAGAAAATTTGAAAACAAGGGTGAAAGAACCATCTTAGAAACATCAAAATGGAGAAGTGAGAAAAGTCAGCCGTAGCTGCTCATGCGCTGCGTCCGAAAAACATTAATTGAATCAAAAAGCCAATCTAATTAAACAACACGTAAAGAAAAGGAACTCACCGGTTGGCGGAAAGATCCACATTTCAGAAAAACAAAGAAAAACTTATGAACTTTGAAATTCCCGACCAAATGTTGTCGTGAGCCAGAGGTTCATCGGTTCCACGAACAGAGGGAAGAAGAAAGAAGGAGTTTCTCTTCCGATCGACATATCAGTTGCGAAGAAAGTGCTGAAGATGAGGACCGTTGTGGTCTTGAAAATCGCATTCTACTTACGAAAATGGTGATATGAGGAGAGCACGGGTGTCTAAGAACAAAGAAAAGAAGAAGAAAAAAGAAGAATCAAAGGAAGAAAAGAAAGAAAGAAACATTTACTTCACCGTAAATTAAACCTCTTTCTTCCTTCTTCCTTTGAAGTATTAGGCCAGGACTGTTACGATCCTATAGAAAAATTTTCGCTCCAAACGTTTCCATAGAGACGGCCCAGTGATCTTCGTCCTCATTGGTATATAATATAAACAGCTTTGGGGACCGATTTGAAACTCGTTCTTGCAGATGGTGTTTCCAATTTAGTTGGTACTGTTTATATATTACAAAATTGGCGTAGTCTTCAATTCTTTTAAGATATCGGTGTTACTTTCCGATCCCATCTGGTGTAATCCGCTGTTTCGGCGCATGAATCTCATTTCACAAGCCGTTATTTGCTTTCATGTTGTTTTTTTAGTGTCCATGCTTCACTACCATAGGGGAAACCACTGGTCTAGCCAAAGTGTTATATAAAACGTAATCTGGTGTTTTTGTGTACAAGGGATGGTTTTATAAACTTGATTAGAATTCCTAAACTTTTATTATAACTAGTACTTTTTCAGGGATATCCTTTGCATCCCAGCCTGAGAGATAATATCCAAGATATTTAAAATTGATTAGATCTCATAGTGATTAATTCCTATAAAAGTTAACAACATTTTTGTTAACAGTTAAATTAAATATTATATTTTATTGAAGTTCTAATTATTAAAAGTTTCTCATTTAAATTGAGATGAATCTTGTGAAAGTTCAATATTTAAAAAATTCTGGCTCAAATTAATATAAATTTCACTTATGAACCGCTTAATTGCTTCAATATGTAATGGATGACTATTTTCCAATGGGAATTTTCACTCGCTAACACATAGTTCCACTTTATGGATTATTTCTATTATTTTCCATCACTTTAACGTCCATTTTGTCAAAACTAAATATCAAGAAATGAGCACTAATTCTATTATTTCTCGATGGCCCGTTGTTTTAACATGTTAACTTCTTTCAAGTATTGTAGCCATCTTGTTATTGCTGAGAAAAATCCCATTAATTACTGTTATACAACCGGGAAGTTCTGATTGGTCCAACTTGAAAAGGAAGGAGTTCTACTGGCTGGCTCCAGTCAATTTGTCCAATTCACATTTATTTGTTTATAAAAAAAGTCAATTCAAATATTCAAAGAATTTAAGATTAAATTAAAATGCTGCATTAGTCGCCTCATATCCAGGTCTTCTAATTTCGACTGCAGTTTCTAAGCTTCGGTGGCGTCGTCTTCAGTAATATCTTCATCGAGTGATTTAATGTTGAATCAGAAGAACACTTAATGTTCTTCGCTCTGTTTGGTGGGCCAATAAACCTCTGGATACAAATCCGAATCTGACAAGAAATTTCGAGTACATGAAATATTTGAATGTATAAAGTATTTTAATGTAATCTTAATGATATAGTTTAACTTTTATAAGATTTGTGGATGTGTTCCGTTGCGGTATTATTCAAAATTCTTCTTCTTGTTCCTTCCAAGTATTAGGCCAAGGCCGTTTACGATCCTATAGAAAATTTTCCCTCCAGCGTTTTGATCCTTCCGGGAAATTCTCGTATAAGACTTGAAAGCGTAATAATAGTCCCTTCGATTGGTTGCTGGCCAAAGGAAGGCAAGACCAGTGATGGGGCTGCCATCTTATAGCCTCTGGTCCAGGCTTTTCCGGAGGAAGAAAAGGAAAAATAAAGGAAAGAAGAAAATGGAAGAAAGGAAAGACTTCCTAGCCCTCGGATGCCCTAATAGCATTGGAGTCGAAAAAAACAAGAGTTAACCAAGAGAAGGTTAGATAGTAAAGTTAAAAGAGTGCAAAACACAAGTAAGTGGAAGAAATGTTTTGCTCAGCTTGGGCACCTTGTGGTCGCCATCCACATATCCCCTAGATGAGGACCCCTGAGGGATGAAAAAAATGTCAATTCAAATATTCAAAGATATTTAAGATTAAATTAAATGCTTCATACCTCACCCACTCATATCCAGTCTTCTCTAATTATACTGCAGTTTCAAAAAGCCTTGGCAGATTCATCTTCAGTAATTTCTCGTCGACTGATGTTATGTTATGGACCGATAAACCTCTGGATCCAAATCAAAATCTGCAAGAATTTCGAAGTACATGAAATATTTTAATGTATAAAGTATTTTAGTTTAATCTTAATTGATATAGTTAGTTGCAAGATTTGTAGATTGGCATCTCCACATAGAATAAAATTATTCTTTTGTCATCTTTAATTTTATTTTGATCACACCACATAATTGAATGTTTTTCCTAATAAAATTCATTGTTAAAACCGTGAGGTGGAGAGTCATAAGATAAAATAAGTTAAAATATACCTTCTTAGGTGAGATCTGTCGTCCTCAACTTATAAAATATGTATTCTTTATGCTTGTAAGCCTTTCAGAACATCCGTTCCTTCTTCAGCAGGTTCTTCTTCGCTACAATATCTAGTCACGACAACACGACATTAGGACCAGCAGCATCATACTAGATATTGTAGCGAAGAACCTGCTGAAAATGGGAACGGATGTTCTGAAAGGCTTACAGGCATAAAGAATACATATTTTATAAGTTGAGATGACGGATCTCACCTAAGAAGGTATATTTTAACTTATTGTTTATTTTTTATTTCACTCACCTCATACTTCATAATTCCTTGCAAACCCAGTGTTTCGTCACATCATTGTGACATTTTCAATGCTGTGTCACGTTCACAACAGAAGTCCGACTGCCTTCTATCCTGCAAACTGACCTCCGTGCCATCTGATGGCTGACCGACGAACTTCGAAATCAGTCCTCTTTCCTTATAACTGGGTATTTCAAATTCATAGTTGTATTTTCATTCTTGCATAACTTAATATTTTAACTTATTTTATCTTATGAATGTTTTTAATTATTCAATGGTACTTACATGGTTTTTACAGATTCCTTCAGACATGGACGAAGAAGCAGTTGGTGATGGAACAGATATCCATTTCCTGCACATTTGGAGAAATGTCATCAAATGCAGACGTACGCAGCAACTACTCTTGACTTCTGTATACTTGACTGAAATATTTAGGAAACTTTAAAAAATAAAACGAAAAACTTGTCTCATGATAGGGAGACACTTCATTTTCTCTCTGGGTTCAATTCCCAGTTGATTTATTAGAAGATGGATTTTTTATCCTTGGGTATTTCCTGAATATCATTCATTATTGTTCAATGTGTGCTGATTGTTTCAACAATTTACAATTCAGTAAACATTTATCTAATGTAATTGAATGAATGTTTTGAGTCTTGAAAATTTATTTCAGAGGGGAAGTTAAAAACTTCTGGTCCCATGTAACTGAGATAGGTGATGTGTTGGGAACCGTTTGAGTACATAAAGTATATCCCTGTAAAAATTCCTTGGAGTAGAGGGTCTTGCCATAGTCTGCAATTAAGTTTGTGGAAAATGGGATGACATAGATAAATTAAAAAATTTAAACTTCGTACTTGACCTTGCCGGGACATATTTGAAGATTACCGTTCCATTCTGACCTAAATTTTGACATAGGTAAACTGTGGAGACATGTGGATATGCCTGGATTGGAGACCATCATCGCTTATTTAACTAAATTCTGAAATAGGTAAGTTTGGAGACACTAGCTATGTTTTATTATACTTACTTACTCCACTCACTCACTCACTCACTCACTCACTCACTCACTCACTCACTCACTCACTTCACTGGCACTATCGAACCAGTAGGTTCATGGCAGCGCGGACATAAGCTCTCCATACATCCCTATCCTGAGCTAATACTTTCCAATCATTGCCTGTATAATCTACTTCCCACAAATCGTAGTTAATGTTGTTCTCCCACCTCATTCTTGGTCTACCAACTGGGCGTTTTCCTTCTGGCTTTCCTAGAAGAAGTTTCCATGCACGTCTTACATTCCCCAATACGTGCAACATGTCCTGCCCATCGCAGTCTACGAGACTTAAGCGTTCTTATTATATCTGGCTTCCTATAAAGACCATGTAGTTCATTGTTATGTAGTCTTCTCCATTCACCTGTCTGTTCATCTCTCTTTGGTCCAAAAATTTTCGTAAGAAGTTTCTTCTCAAATACTCGTAATCTCCTTTCCTCCCTTAAAGTAAGAGTCCATGTTTCGCACCCCATATAATATAACTGGTAGAATAATAGTTTTTATATATTTCAGTTTAACGTTTTTGAAAGGAGTTGGGACATCAAAAGTCTCTGCAATGCATAATAGCATGCATTTCCAGAATTGAGCCTATGTTTAATTTCTTTGTGCATCTCATTCCTATTTGTGATTATTGTTCCTAGGTATTTGAATTCAGCCACTTCCTCAAAATTTCCCTCATTTGTCATTAGCTGTCCATTTCCATTATATACTGAATTTCTAGGTGTGACCATATATTTAGTTTTATTGATATTTACTTCCAGTCCTATTTCTTAGTGTTACTCAGTAGTGTGTGCGTGTTGTCCTTTAGTATCTCCTCGCTATCGGCCAGTAGTACTACATCATCAGGATAAAGTAACAGCTTATTAATACCATTGAGTTGTAAACTATGTTTTATTATAAAATTGATAATTCAGACACTTGTTTTATCATAAAATTTTTCTTATTACCCGTTTAAGGAATAAGCGCAGTTGTTGATGGAGGGCACTGCAGTCGTGTTTTATGGAGGAATAGAACACGTGACACTGCTATCTAAGAGTGCAGAGGGGAATGGGACGTGGGATGCTGATGGTGTACACTGCCTTATATGACGTCACGTGTAGCAACAAACAGAGGTTCGTAATTCTTCCGCCTGCAGAGATATTTTGAATGACTAATATTAAAAAATAAATGTTGTACATAGTATGTTGACACTCCAATGAGCATGCGCTCGTGTTTGGTTGCAGTTCAGTTAGATAAATAATACATATAGAATAAATGCATTAGAAAGTTTTAATTAATGGGAGAGGGAAAAACAAAGAAAAAGTAAATACATTTAAATTTAGGTGCTAGTTTCAAGATATAAAATAAATTCTAGCACATAAAAAAAATACAAGGGAGAATAAAATAAACAAAACAATATAAAACAGATTAATGTCAGACTAAAGAAGGTAATTAAGACATTAGGAAGTAATATGAAAACAAAACAATTTAGGAGAAAGTTTCAAAATATAAAACACACTCTTGACACACAAAGAATTGATGCAAAAGAGAATGATATAAACAAAACATTATATAATAGATGAATATGAAACTTAAAAAGGTATTAAGACAAAGGAAGTAATATAAAAACAAAACAAATTTAGGAGAAAATTTAAAAATGTAAAACTCACTCTGACACACAAGAAAATTAATACAAATGAGAATGATATAAACACAACATTCTATAATATTTCATTTTAGCAAGTAGGCTCCTTTCTCCGGGAATTTCGAAGTTCATACTTTTCTCCTTGTTCTTCCATATATAGATTTTACTTATTTTAGGAATTCACACTACCTAAATAAACAAATAAATAATAGTTTTAAAATACTAAAAAAAACACGCTTTATTAGAAAACCAAACTAAAAAATTGAAAAATAATTTTAATTTCCAACATGCTTGGGATAAATAATTTTACCATCAAAAGCGTGGGGTGCTGTTTACCAATTAATATATTTGATAATAAACAGATATTGGTAAAAGTAAAGTCTCTAAGAAGAAAATGTAAAAATCATAAACAGCACCCCATGCTTTTGATGGTAAAAATTATATATCGCAAGCGTGTTGGAAATTAAAATTATTTTTCAATTTTTTAGTTCGGTTTTCTAATAAACCGTGTTTTTGTAGGTTTGTAAAAACTAGTATTTATTTTTATTTTTTAGTTTTAATATTTTACAAAATAAGATAAAAATGTAAATATATTTAAATTCGATAGGCTACTATTGTAGTATGAGCTAAAAGTAATGCTCTTCTAAAGAAAAAACCTCCCAGCCGGATTTGAACCAGCAACATAATAATAATAATAATAATATTAATACTTTATTTATTCTGGCAGAGTTAAGGCCATAAGGCCCTCTCTTCCACTCAACCAGCACAAAATACAAATAAATATTCGACAAATATAGATATACACTATACTAATTATAAACATTTAAAGATACAATAAATGTAGCAATGTAAATGTCATGTACAAACAACATTTTATAGGGTAGTAACAATAATGATATGATGATAATAATAATAATAATAATAATATAAATATGATACATTATACGGGAAACACCAATTAATATATATATATATACACTGGATAATAATGAAGTCGAGTTTAGAGCAAATATAAATTTAGATTTCTTTTAAAAGATGCCAATGTCCGGCAGCCCCTTATTTCTTGTGGTAGGGAATTCCAGTTGCGAGAAGTGGAGATGATATATGTCATGGAGTGATGTGATGTCCTATGTTGCGGTATATTAAGTAAGAGACTATGTTATTATTATATTATTATTATTATTATTATTATTATTATTATTATTATTATTAAAGTATTATTATATTCTGTTTTAAATAATTATCTTCAGTCCACCTACCTCAAATGCATCGACCAACTTTCTGATCATATATTCTATATCTTATTTATCTTGTCCTATTATAATCTGGTCATCAGCGAATAATAAATTGTGCAGTATGCATTACTAAAATTATGTACCATTAGAGTTCACCGCTCTACCATTTGAGCTGTTACAACGATTGACTAAAAATTCGACAAGTCTGCAACCTATTATACCAATTTTAATTTTTTTGATTTTCTGATGATTCTGGCCATGATTTTAGAAACAAAATATGAAATTATTGTATTGTCACGGGTCTTTTACAAGTATACAAAGTTTCATGTTGATGCAATGATTTTAAGTGGGTGAAAATAGCGTTAAAAGATTCAGTTACATAGATAGTACTTTTTCTTCCCTCTGTTGGTGGACCGATAAACCTCTGGATCCAATCAGAATCTGCAAGAATTTCGAAGTTCATGAAATATTTTAATGTATAAAATATTTTAATTTAATCTTAATTGATATAGTTAACTTTTATAAGATTCGTGATGTGTTCCGTTGTGGTATTATTCAAATTGAAATATAAAATTATGGAATATTCACCTTAAAGGTCCGTCTCCTCAACTTAATTAATTATTTAACTGTAGTGCTTTCGGGACTTGTCCTTTCATCGGCAGGATTCAAAACTGGTTTTCAACTGAAGATCTGGTAGAGGGAGTTAACATGTATTGGGTTCGTTTTCGTTTATCGATTGTCGTTGTTGTGAGCTGCTTTCATGATATCCATCTCTTCTAGTTTGTACTGAAGAGATGGAAATCATGAAAGCAGCTCACAACAACGATAATCTGAATAAACGAAAACGAACCCAATTCATGTAACCCCCCCCAGATCTTCAGCAAACAAACGCTTCAGACACGTTTGAATCCTACGATGATGGGACAAGTCCTGACAGCGGTACAGTTAAATAATGAATTAAGTTGAGATGGAGCTTTCAGGTGAATATTCCATAATTTTATATTTTAATTTTGATATAGTTAGTTGCAAGATTTGTAGACTGGCATCTCACATAGAATAAAATTATTCTTTTCATCTTTAATTTATTTCGATCACACCCACATAATTGAATGTTTTTAATTATTCAATGGTACTTATATGGTTTTACAGATTCCTTGTGACATGGATGAAGAAGCAGTTTGTGGTGGAACAGATATCCATTTCCTGCACATTTGGAGAAATGTCATCAAATGCAGACCTACGCAGCAACTACTCTTGACTTCCGTTTACTTGACTAAAATATTTAGGAAACTTTAAAAAATAAAACCAAAAACTTGTCTCATGATACGGAGACACTTCATTTTCTCTCTGGGTTCAATTCCCAGTTGATTTATTAGAAGATGGATTTTTTATCCTTTGGTATTTCCCGAATATCATTCATTATTCTTCAATAGGTGCTGATTGTTTCAACATTTACAATTCAGTAAACATTTATGTAATGTAATTGAAGGATTGTTTTGAGTCTTGAAAATTTCCTTCAGAGGGGAAGTTAAAAACTTCTGGTCCCATGTAACTGAGATAGGTGATGTGTTGGGAACGTTTGAGTACATAAAGTATATCCCTGTAAAAATTCCTTGAGTAGAGGGTCTTGCCATAGTCTGCAATTACTTTGTGGAAAATGGGTGACATAGATAAATTCAAAAATGAAACTTCATACCTGACCTTGCCTGGACATATTTGAAGGTTAACCGTTCCATTCTCACCTAAATTTGACATAGGTAAACTGTGGAGAACATGTGGATATGCCTGGATTTGGAGACCATCATCGCCTTATTTAACTAAATTCTGAAATAGGTAAGTTTTGGAGACACTAGCTATGTTTTATTATTAAAATTGATAATTCAGAGACTTGTTTTTTATCATAAAATTTTTCTTATTACCTGTTTAAGGAATAAGCGCAGTTGTTGACGGAGGGCACTGCAGTCGTGTTTATGGAGGAATAGAACACGTGACACTGCTATCTAGAGTGCAGAGGGGAATGGGACGTGGGACGCTGATCGTGTACACTGCCTTATATGATGTCACGTGTTAGCAACAAACAGAGGTTCGTAATTCTTCCGCATGCAGAGATATTTTGAATGAATAATATTAAAAAATAAATGTTGTACATAGTATGTTGACACTCTAATGAGCATGCGCTCGTGTTTGGTTGCAGTTCAGTTAGATAAATAATACATTATGTATAATAATGCATTAGAAATTTTTAGTTAAGGGAGAGGAAAAACAAAGAAAAAGTAAATACATTTAAATTTAGGAGCTAGTTTAAAGATATAAAATAAATTCTAGCACATAAAAAAAAAACAAGGGAAAATAAAAATAAACAGAACAATATAAAACAGATTAATGTCAGACTAAAGAGGTAATTAAGACATTAGGAAGTAATATGAAAACAAAACAATTTAGGAGAAAGTTTCAAAATATAAAACACACTCTTGAACATACAAGAAAATTAATACAAATGAGAATGATATAAACAAACATTGTATAATATTTAATTTAGGAAGTAGGCTCCTTTCTCCGGGAATTTCGAAGTTCATAATTTTCTCCTTGTTCTTCTATATATAGATTTTACTTATTTTAGGAATTCACACTACCTAAATAACAAATAAATAATAGTTTAAAATACTAAAAAAAACACGCTTTATTAGAAAACCGAACTAAAAAATTGAAAAATAATTTTAATTTCCAACACGCTTGGGATAAATAATTTTACCATCAAAAGCATGGGGTGCTGTTAAGCAATTGATATATTTGATAATAAACAGATATTGGTAAAAGTAAAGTCTCTAAGAAGAAAATGTAAAAATCATAAACAGCACCCCACGCTTTTGATGGTAAAATTATTTATCCCAAGCGTGTTGGAAATTAAAATTATTTTTCATTTTTTAGTTCAGTTTTCTAATAAAGCGTGTTTTTTTTTAGTTTTTTAAAACTATTATTTATTTTTTAGTTTTAATATTTTACAGAATAAGATAAAAATGTAAATATGTTTAAATTTGATAGGCTACTATTGTAGTATGAGCTAAAAGTAATGCTCTTGTAAAGAAAAAACCTCCCAGCCGGATTTGAACCAGCGACCTATGGATTACTAAAATTATGTACCGTTAGAGTTCACTGCTCTACCATTAGAGCTGTTAACAACGATTGACGCAAGCTATTATACCAGTTTTCATTTTTTTGATTTTCTGATGATTCTGGCCATGATTTTAGAAACAAAATATGAAATTATTGTATTGTCACGGGTCTTTTATAAGTATACAAAGTTTCATGTTGATGCAATGATTTTAAGTGGGTGAAAATAGGCGTTAAAAGATTCAGTTACACAGATAGTACTTTTTCTTCGCTCTGTTGATAGACCGATAAACCTCTGGATCCAATCAGAATCTGCAAGAATTTCGAAGACATGTAATAAATATTTTAATTTAATCTTAATTGATATAGTTAACTTTTATAAGATTCGTGATGTGTTCCGTTGAGGTATTATTCAAAATTGAAATATAAAATTAGGGAATATTCACCTTAAAGGTCCGTCTCCTCAACTTAATTAATTATTTAACTGTAGTGCTTTCAGGACTTGTCCTTTCATCGGCAGGATTCAAAACTGGTGTTTCACTGAAGATCAAGTAGAGGGAGTTAACATGTATTGGGTTTGTTTTCGTTTATCAGATTGTCATTGTTGTGAGCTGCTTTCATGATTTCCATCTCTTCGAGTATGTTTATCTTCGTTTCATGATTTCCATCTCTTCGAGTTCGTACTTGAAGAGATGGAAATCATGAAAGCAGCTCACAACAACGATAATCTGATAAACGAAAACGAACCCAATTCATGTAACCCCCTCTACCAGATCTTCAGTGAAACACCAGTTTTGAATCCTACCGATGATGGGACAAGTCCTGACAGCGGTACAGTTAAATAATGAATTAAGTTGAGATGGAGCTTTCAGGTGAATATTCCATAATTTTATATTTTAATTTTGATATAGTTAGTTGCAAGATTTGTAGACTGGCATCTCACATAGAATAAAATTATTCTTTTGCATCTTTAATTTTATTTCGATCACACCACATAATTGAATGTTTTTAATTATTCAATGGTACTTATATGGTTTTACAGATTCCTTGTGACATGGATGAAGAAGCAGTTTGTGATGGAACAGATATCCATTTCCTGCACATTTGGAGAAATGTCATCAAATGCAGACCTACGCAGCAACTACTCTTGACTTCCGTTTACTTGACTAAAATATTTAGGAAACTTTAAAAAATAAAACCAAAAACTTGTCTCATGATACGGAGACACTTCATTTTCTCTCTGGGTTCAATTCCCAGTTGATTTATTAGAAGATGGATTTTTTATCCTTTGGTATTTCCTGAATATCATTCATTATTCTTCAATAGGTGCTGATGTTTCAACGTTTACAATTCAGTAAACATTTATGTAATGTAATTGAAGGATTGTTTGAGTCTTGAAAATTTCCTTCAGAGGGGAAGTTAAAAACTTCTGGTCCCATGTAACTGAGAAGGTGATGTGTTGGGAACGTTTGAGTACATAAAGTATATCCCTGTAAAAAATTCGTTGGAGTAGAGGGTCTTGCCATAGTCTGCAATTAACTTTGTGGAAAATGGGTGACATAGATAAATTGAAAAATGAAAACTTCATACCTGACGTTGCCCTGGACAATTTTGAAGTTACCGTTCCATTCTCACCTAAATTTTGACATAGGTAAACTGTGGAGACATGGGGATATGCCTGGATTTGGAGGACGATCATCGCCTTATTTAAACTAAATTCTGAAATAGGTAATTTTTGGAGACACTAGCTACGTTTTATTATAAAATTGATAATTTAGACTCTTGTTTTATCATAGAATATTTCTTATTTAAAAAATAAAATGTTGTACATAGTATGTTGATACTCCAATGAGCATGCGCTTGTGTTTTGGTTGCAGTTCAGTTAGATAAATTATACATATAGAATAAATGCATTAGAAAGTTTTTAGTTAATGGGAGAGGAAAAACAAAGAAAAAGTTAAAGTGTAAAGGTAAAGGAAGGATTCTTAGCTTGGATGGGAATGAAGCTTGGATTAGCTCAGTGGTCTGAGCATTAGCACGGAAAGCTAAAGGTTCGGTGTTTCGATTCCCGGTTCAGGCAAAAATTTTTCTCTTTACCATTGATTTAAATTTAGGAGCTAGGTTCAAGATTTACAAATAAATTCTAGCACATAAAAAAAAATCCAGGGAGAATAAAATAAACAAAACAATATAAAACAGATTAATGTCAGACTAAAGAAGGTAATTAAGACATTAGGAAGTAATGTGAAAACAAAACAATTTAGGAGAAAGTTTCAAAATATAAAATACTAAAACACACAAAGAATTGATGCAAAATGAGAATGATATAAAAAAAAATATTATATTAGATTAATATGACACCTTAAAAAGGTATTAAGACAAAGGAAGTAATATAAAAACAAAACAAATTTAGGAGAAAATTTAAAAATGTAAAACTCACTCTGACATACAAAAAAATAATACAAATGAGAAATGATATAAACACAACATTATATAATATTTAATTTTAGGAAGTAGGCTTGTTTCTCTCGGGAATTCGAGTAAGTTCATAATTTTCTCCTCTGTTCTTCTATATATAGATTTTTACTTATTTTAGGAATTCACACTACCTAAAAAAAAAATAGATTTTTTCCCATATTGTGAGTTCATTCGTATTTTGTAAACTGTTTGTATAATTTTCTATTTAGATCTATTATGTGTTTTTCTGTCCAAATGTGAGCTGCTACTGCCGATTTTTCTACAAAAGTTTCAGTGCCCCTATTTATTCCCTATTCGTACCATGTGAACTGCCTATCAGTCTACATGATTTCTTCTTCTTCTTTCCAAGTATTAGGCCAAGGCCTGTTATGATCCTATAGAAAATTTTCCCCTCTACCGTTTCATAGGATGGCCTAGTGATCTTCGTCCTCTTCGTATATAATTATAAACAGCTTGGGGATCCGATTTGAACTACATTCTTTCTAGTTGGTGTTTCCAATTTAGTTGGTAGTTTCCAGGAAATTCTCGTATAATGACTTGAGAGCATAATAATAGTCCCTTCGATTGGTTGCTGGCCAAAGGAAGGCAAGACCAGTGATGGGGCTGACCATCTTATAGCCTGTGGTCAGGCTTTTCTGGAGAAGAAGAAAAGAAAATAAAGGAAATGAGGAAAGGAAAGACTCCCTAGCCCTCGGATGCCTCTAATAGTCGTCGGGTCGAAAAAAACAAGAGTATCCAAGAGAGGTTAGATAGTAAAGTTAAAAGAGTGCAAAACCACAACTAAGTGGAAGCAATGTTTTGCACAGCTTGGGCACGTTGTGGTCGCCATCCACATATCCCCTAGATGAGGATCCCTGTGGGGTTACAAGATTTAACTATTCTTATTATATCTATATTCTTTTAAAGGAACATGTTCCTAACTATTGTGTAGTCTTTTCCACATGCCTATCTGTTCTCTCTTTAGCCCAAACATTTTTGTAAGAAGTTTATGCTCTGTAATCTTCTCATTTATAATATGTTGTTCTCTTGGAAGACCAAGAAAACACTGGGCTGAAACAGATGTGAGATTGGAACAGGTAAAGACTTAATCCATGAAGTTTGATGATGAAGTTTATTCTCAAATGCTTGTAATGTTTTCTCCTCCCTAAATTTAGAGTCGATATTTCACATCCATATAACTGGGAGAATAACAATTTATATATTTTCAGTTTAACATTTTTTGAGAGAAGTTGGATTCAAATTTATTTTACCCTTTAATAGTTCTTTCCATCCTGCAAAATTAAGGCTCGAATCTATGAACGCATTAGACCATAAAAGTTGTTCTCTGCCTGTACTCTGCTGAGAAAGTTGCATCCAAATATGTTTTTGCATACTCAAAAATCTGTTCATGTGATGATAATTGTTGAAATTCCTAAGCTACCTGGCGAGGTGACTTAGCAGAGAAACGAATCGTGAACAACCCGATGGAAACCGATTGTAGTTTTGAAACCTTGTCGTGTACTTGCTGCTTTATCCAAGATGTCGAGACCTTGAAGACTTTGATCACATTTTTGGTATATGCGGAGAAGAGGAATTTGATAGAGTCTACCAAAGAATTGAACTGGAAGAACCGGTGTAATATTGTGCGATGCAGACGTTGTTGTATACGGTATTATATTTGTGGGATGCAAGCGTAAATGCGTTTCTAGTCAGACAAAAATAACGGAAGTGGTTTTATCGCTGAGAATTCTGGGTAATTTCTTGCCAATATTACGAAAACGACTTTCATGCATGACCAGTTAGTGGGTAGCTAATTCGATCTTTACACTTGCTCACGGAAAGTCAGCTCACAAGTGATTGGAAGTAATTTGAGTAGAGACTAATGTATTTGTATGCGGCCTAAATCTCTTGCATTTTCACTGCATCTCATATAAAACATATTTTCAAAATTAATTTTATGTTTTATTTTTATTTTCACATCTGCCAAACAGGAATGTGTATATGTTTTATTTACCAATAGAGGTAGACCTATTCCCAGAACATGTTCTGTTCTATTTAAGGATTGAGAATTAAAAATTGTGAAAAAACAATAACTGTTTATTTTTTTTTAATGCATTTTTAAAGATAAATATTTTGATAAGAAAGATCAATTTTGTTAAAGGAAAGCAAAAATTATTAATGTAATTAGATAATCTTAAAAATAACAAAGATATAAGGAATTCTTGATATGTATTACTTGTAAAACAATTAAAAGTAAAAGAAAAATTAGTTCTACTATTATTACATAACTTATTTTCTACAGCTCCATGGATACGGTGTATTGGTGATTTGTTGTTCAGACTATTGGTTTTCACCTTCAGTGATGTACCGTAACAACGTGGGAAAGACCTCGAATGCAGAAATTGGTGAGTTAATTGGGGAAACATTTTTGAGTACATATCTTGAAAATCTCTATGAATGACTGGAACCTAAGGTTTTCATTATTAAAAAATTGTCAACGATTTAAGTAAAGTTTTATTGTGTAATACTTAAGTAATACCTTTTAGTAAGTTATGTGGATAGGAAATAACACTATGCGGTTTTTTAATAGTGTTTATTTATTTTTTTATTTCAAATAAAAATCAACAATACCTTTTATTGTTAATTTCCTAAAAATTTTTTGGTTTTTTTTTTAATTTAATAATATGGTGAAATTTATCCTCATAATGAGATTTTGTGTGATAGTTGAATTAATAATATGTGGTGTAGTTCAAACTAAAAAGCGATGGAGGGTACCTTGTTTCTTTCCACTGTTGATTTGTTGGATGACAACAGGAATGGAAAAAATTACTCGGTATATAAAAATAACTGGTAGAATTTCATCTCTAATTCTGGATGTATCACAAAATGTGCAGTTGCTATACTGAGGTTTACTATAGGAAATGACCTGCTTATTGAAAAACTCTTCATTGAATTGGCGTATTAATGTTTCCTGAGTGTATATTGTGTTTGTGTGAGGTGTGGAAATGGAACAGAGAGAACATGTAACAAACTGGTGTAGCTCTTCAAAATTATCAAGATATGCTTTGTGCAGCAAAAAGAACACGCCACAAGAGTTTATAGCAGATGTAATGTTGGTCTCCATGATACATGTTTTGTTGGTTTTCACACTCCTAAAGGTTAAATTATATGAAATGATTGAATTTAACTATTTTTAGTATCATAAAAAACTGAATACAGTGACCTGTACTTTAGTTAATTGATCTGAAAGGTTTATATGTTAAATGTGTACAAATAATTTCTAATAAGAATATGTTAGTGCCAGGTTTATTCTGGGACGGTCTGAACTCCTAATCGTAACTACTTAATTGTTGAAATTGTTTTTTAATGGTTTTTAGTTTACTTTACTCAAACTGAAATCTATGAATTAATAAGAGAAAAAAATATTTTAAAGGATTTAAAATATTTGTAGATCTAGCTATCTGTTTGCTATCTATATCTATCTACTATCTATCTTTGGGTTTTTTACAGCTGCTGCTTGTCTTCCCGTGCCAAACCTCCAAAGCCTATGGTTTTGGGCATCTTCGATGGTTAGCCCTCTAGCTGCATTATTGTCTTCATGTTTTCCTTCCATGTTAACTTTGGTCTCCCTCTTTTCTTCTTTCTGTTTGGGATGCCATTCATATATTTGCTTCGGCCATCGTCATCTTGCATTCTTAAAACATGTTCCTATTCCTTCTGCTCAATTCTTCAATTATGCTTTCTTCTGCTTCCATGTGTTTCTAATTTCTTATTTGTGACATGTTCTTAATTTAGACTTTCTGGCACTTCTGTGTAAATAATCTATTTCTAGAACTATTATTAGTCATTCTTTGTAGTACTTATTGATTGTCCATACCTCATTCCATACATTGCAACAGATTCCATCAATGTTTTACCAATATATGTTTTGTGTCTTTCCCAATTGCTTATCCCACGATATGGAATTTAACGATTGATATTATTTTGCTACTGAATTCAATTCTGTGTTTTATGTTTCTTTGCCTATACCTTCATTGTTATCCATAATTATTCCCAAATATTTAGTTTGTTTCACTTGCTTTATTTGGATTCCTTCTTCTAATATATTAATTGTTCTCTTTCATTGCTATTTATTGCCAGATATTCTGTTTTTTTTGTAAATTACTGTGAGACCCGATGATTCATATGTGTTTTTGAACCTTTTTATCATGAATTCCATATCAAATTTTGTCTTGCGCTAAGACCAGTTGATCATTGGCAAATTGTAATGTCAGCAAAAATCTGTTTGCCTGTTGGGATCCCCATACCTTTTGCAGCTTGTGTTTCCATTTCATTAATGTAAACTGTACATAAATATTAAATAAAAAATTGGTGATAGACTGCACCCTTGTTTTCAATCCCTATGTGGTTTTTATAGGATAGAATTATATTTCCAATTTAAACAATAAGCGGAGTGTAGTCTATTTATAGATTTGTTTAATAATTTCTATTAGGTTTTCTATCAATATTGTATTTCTCCAGTAGGCCTACTTGCCATAATTTAGAATGGTTACTTAGAATGGTTGGTAAATAAAACAACAGAGAGAATTGGATAGATACAAGAGAAACAAATGCCAAAGTTAAAAGGAAAGTGATAGAAGAGAAAAAGAAATATGGAAAAGCAAATGCCAAGAAATAGAAAGTTCTATAGGAGGGTCACAATCATCATCTTACATTTGGAACCAGAAATGGTAACTGTCCTACTGTAACATTAAATAATTAAAACTCTTGCAACAGATGATTCCGTCAAGTATTTGGGAATGCATCTTGATTGTCGTTTAACATGGAAGAAACATATTCAACAAAAACGTACAGAATTAAAACTAAAAACATCAAAACTTATTGGCTCATAGGTCACAAATGGAAAACTGAGGTCTAGAAAATAAACTTTTAATATATAAAAACTATTACTCAAACCTATTTGGACTTATGGTATCCAATGTGGGGGAACTGCCAGCAATTCCAATATTGAAATTCTACAGAGATTCAGTCAAACCATTCGCTTTATTGTTGCTGCTCCATGGTATGTAAACAACGCCACCATTCATCATGATTTAAAAAATAGGTACTGTAAAAGAAGAAATAGAAAAGTACAGCACTCGATATCTAAGGTGACTAGAAGTTCATCCTAATCATCTTGCAATCAATCTTCTAGACAACAGTGAAAAATAAGAAGACTAAAATGAAATAAAATATTGGAACTTCTTTTCATTTTCACATAAAATGTTGTCTAATGGAGCGGTGCTATCAATGGGCAGTATTCTCCTAACAAGTTATGTCTTTTAACAAATTTTACTTATTGTCTTTTCAAGATAGATTGTAAATTAGCAATAAAGTTATATAAAAAAAATAAAAAAAAATATTGGCTTGCCTCTCATAAACATTGTAGCTGAATGTTTACCATAATATCAATCATCATTTCATCAAGTGATAGTTCAGAATGGGAAACTCCAAATTTGGAAAATTCCTTTTTCAGTATGTCGAAATATAATCACAGTTTTATACATCTTGTCATTCTTATCAGTTTTAGAATTATCATTCAAGGGAAGAAATTTTTTTATTTCTCAAAACCGATTCCTTGGCATTGAGTTGAAAACCAGTGGTACACCAACATCAGGTGCTTGTTCCCACTACACATCTTCTTGCGGAAGTTATTATGATATCCACTAAGAAGCAGAATATCAATGAATGACTCGAGTTCGTCCAAGTTTAGAGAAAAGCTCGTTATTCTTCTGGTTAGCATAGATCATAGTTTGTTGTACAATAGTATTTACCAGTTTTTCAGAAAGAAAAAAAATGTTTGAATACTTGGACCACATGTCTTGTCCTCCAAATGTTCCACAATTTTATCAAAATTGTTTTTACCACGATTGTTTTCAAGGTATAGTGTGGTTGAAACTTATGCCACTTTGTAAAATTAACTTTAGATGATTGTCTTTCTTCAATTTCTATTGCGTTTTGATGCCGAACATGTCGGTATATCATGTTCATCACTGGGGGTAAAGAGTTGAAACTACCCGCATCATCACGCACAACACTATCTATCAATGTATTTTCTTCAATATCCTCGCCTGTCAATTCGTATTCATTGGAGGGAGGTGGGAATATCATTCATGTCATCCTCATGTACTTTTGTAACTCGACGAGTCATGATAATTTATACCATGACCCTAAATAGAAAGTATATAAAATAATTTTGTGGGCGCTATTTATATTGGTAATGAAGGTTTGATGCAAGAAAGAATAAAAAATATATAAAGGCAATTATGGCTCAGTATTATGTCATGAAAACAAACAAAATGTATACTACTATAAAATAAACATTACATGAGAATAATTGCTATGACATTCTGCCAATGTGCCAATATTGGGACGCTTATAATTATGTAATTCTACACATACCTATAACATTCAAAATTCAAGCAACATTTATGAGGGCATCAACAGATTATTTACCAACACATAATATATAGGAATAATATAAATGCCATTGTTGTCACAAGGACTAACAGATATTTTTAAATGCTGCCAAATGCAGAAATTGAAAATTATGCAAATTCCAAGAACAGTTGACTACAATTCAATTAAAATAAAGCAATGTTTGTTAATGTAGACATGAACATTGAAGTCCATTTAACAATAGTACGTATAGATTAATCTTGAAACTAGCACAATTCCATCAAAAAAAACAATAAAAATGCAATGTCGCAGAAAAAGAAAGGACAATGGCAGGTAATGGGTTAAGAAGACATATATTTGGGAATTATACATTACATTATAAATTCCAGTACGGCTTTTTTCGATGTTTTTTATTATTATTATTTCATACATCTCAACAATAGATAAATTATATTTGAAGAGAAAATTATACGCTCATAAAGCCATACTGGCATTTATAATGTAATGTATTATTCCGAAATATATGTATTCTTAATAAAGAAGCCGCCATTTGTAAAAGATAGAAGCAAAGGCTTCATAGCATTTGGTGGGCGGAAATTAGAATATATATAGAGAGAGATGAGAGATTTGCGTTTAGATTGGTACTTATTGCGGTAGCTCAGTTGGTACAGCACTTGGTGTAGAGAACCAAGGGTCTCAGGTTAAGTCCCGGTTTGAGGATATAATTCTTCTCTTCAAATATGATTTATACTACATATAGTTAGTGACAATATATGGTGAAACTTTCAAACTTATTTATAGTGAATAATACTACATTGACACTGTATATTTAGTGAAAAATACTTATACCAGATTTCAAACCAGTCGATAGAGTACGAAGGGTTCTCTCCTCCCCCCCCCTCTATCTACTCTAAATCTCCTATATGCGGGTGGAGGGATGTTGCTAAGTCATGCTTTTCAGTTCAGCGAGTAAAGAAAACATGTATCTTTCTCTCGGTACACTGTGCTGAGCGTGGTTAGTTTTTATATTTTTACTTTTAGAATATTCAGTTAAAATGTACAATATTAATTTACTGTTTAGTTACTGTTTGATAGTTGCAAGAAAGAAAATATTTAAACTTTAGTTTATTATAGGCTATATATGAAAGGTCCACTCGCTGTGGTCTTCGAGGTAGTGTGCTGCGTTATCATGCAGCAGGCCCAGGTTCGATCCCTGGTTGGGGCAGTTTTTCTGGGTGAGGATTTTTATCGGGGTTTTTTCCTCACCTGTAAGACAAATGACAGGAAAACTTTAAGGTCCAAATGGTCCCCGAAATCATATGGTCATAATCATCATCATCATCATCATTATCATGATCATCACCATCCTTCACTGTGTGGAAAGCTATGGGAAGCTAGCACACCTACAATTGCCTAGTAAAGCTGTAAGCATAGCATGAAAATGCTATGATTGCAGTGAAGGATCTGCCTTTGGGCAGAAATACTATGGATGGATGTATGAAAATGTATAAAATTGTCATTCTCCCAGTTATATGGATCCAAAAAATGGACTGTTACATTTAGAGAGGGGAAAATTATATGAGAATTTGAGAATAAAGCTGTTAGGAAAATGTTTGGACCAAAGAGAGATGAACAGACAGGCAAATGCAGAAGATTGGATAAAAATGAGCTACACAATTTGTATGGGAAAGCAGATAAAATAAGAATATATAAGTGTCATAGACTGCAACGGGCATGACATGTAACACGAAGGAGGGAAGTAGGAGAGGCCTGGACACTCATGTAGGAAAACTAGAGGGAAAGAGTGCAGTAGGCAGACAAAGAAGGAGATGGGAGAATAACATTAATCATCATTAGAAGGAAATAGATTAAACAGGGATGATTGTAAAATATTATCTCAGGATACAGGTGTATGGAGATCTTATGTCCATGAGGTGATGAGCCTATGGTTTCGATAGTGCTAGTGAGTTAGTTTATATATATGAAGTATCGATCCCGGTGATGAAGAGGTTAAATTTCTTGGCTGTGCTTCTGAGGGTCGTGGGTTCAAAACCACTAGATTACGATAGGTGTTTAGGATGGAAAAATGTAAGGGAGAAGTCTTCTTGTAGGGACTTATAAGTGGGGTCCTGTATCTGAAGATTTTTGGTCTTGTAAAAGAATCTTAAACTTAAATTAAAGTCGCTAAGCAAAATTTAGTTCACGTTTCTCATCCAAGTTATAGCTTAATTGCCTATTAGATATATCTTTGAGGTATACATGTAGAAAGACAGACACACACGAATGCACACGCCCTGCTCTGTATAGCTATGTGGTCTAAGGCATCTCATGCATTAGTTTGGAGCTATTTGACATGTGCTTATTTGAGTACCTATAGCAGAATAATTTTCTTATTGAATTTTGGTCAGTATATGTGTTGAGTCCATCCTAGCATTGTGAGAAATGTAGGTAATTACTAATAAGTAGTGTTTGAGAAAATTAGGTATAATGTCTGGGGATTGGAAGTGCTAAATGTCATCTCTATGTTGGCTGGAAAATCATCCATATATATATATAAATAAGTATGACATACTTAAGAGAAAGGTTAAAGCAGAAGTGAGGATACATAAAAAAGAAATGTGGAATAGGGTATGTGGAGAAATTGAGCATACAGTAGGCTATTCAAAGTGAGCCCAAGCATGGAGGACAATTACAAACATGCGAAATGATAATACGCAAAGAGTTTTCATTTAGTACAAATGAAAACTTTTCAGGAATATTTTAAAATGCTTTTAACAGAAACTAGGAGAGAATTAATAGACTGTGCTGCACTGGATAACGGAAAGGGTGACTTAATAGAACCTATAACAGAAGAGGAGGGTAAGAAACGTGTTGAGAACAGCAAAAGATGGAAAAGCGGCAGGTCCAGGAGGAATAACCATGGAAGTAATTAACCATGGAAGTATTAAATATGGTGGTTCAGGAATTATAAGAATTTTAACTAGACTTTTTAACCAAGTGATAGAAGGAGATCCTATTCCAGATGAGTGGAAATTATCGTATATTAGTGCAATATACAAAAATAAAGGGAATAAAAGAGATCCAGCAAAGTACAGAGGGATCAGTGTTATGGAAGCAATTAGTAGAATGTTAAGTACAATTAATAAAATTAGATTGGAGGAATTAATACAAAATAAAATATCAGAAGAACAAACAGGTTTCACAGCAGGTAAATCGTGCCTTGATAATATATTTGTGATTAGGCAGATTATAGAAAAGATGTTGGCAAAAGCAAAAGAAGTGTATATGACATTTAGACCTGGAAAAGGCATATGACTGTGTACCCATCAACAAGCTCTGGATGGCAATGGAGAAGTTTGGAATACCTAAACCTCTTGTACATTTTATAAAAAGAATGTATGATTGTAAAGCAAGTATTAAGGTTGGGAATAGAGTATCCTCAGAATTTGATACAACAAAAGGATTAAGACAAGGATGTGGGATGTCACCAACATTATTCAAGATCTATTTAGAAGATGTATTAATGGAATGGAATAAGTCATGTAGGGGAATGGGAATCAACATTAATGGCCATTTACTGCACAATTTATTATTTGCTGATGACCAGATTATATATAGGACAAGATAAAGAAGATTAGAATATATGATTAGAAAGTTGGTGGATGCATTTGAGGTAGGTGGACTGAAGGTAAATTATATTAAACAGAATATATGGTAATCGGAGGAAATTCAGAAGGGAAATTCAGAAGACCTACAAATAAATAATATGATAATTAAACGTGCTGAAGAATTAAAATATCTTGGATCTATAATAAATAAATCTGGTACTTGTGAAAAAGATATTATTAATGGAGTAAATTGTGCAAGGAAGGCGATTGGATCCCTGAATGGTCTTTTATGGATAGAAATTTGACCAGAGAAAAAAAAAAAGAGATTATACAGACAATAATAGAAAGTATACTTACATATGGATCATAAAGCTGGACCTTAAATGACAGGATACAGAAAAGAATCTTGGTGAGAGAAATGGATGGATTATGGAGAAGTATGAGAATATGCAGGCTACAACATATTTGAAATACATATATCAGACAAGAAATGGATGTACAAGAAATTGTTATCGATAGGATAACAAAGAGAGCTCTACAGTGGTATGGACATGTACAATGGATGTCGGGAGAGCACTGGCTTAAACAGGTGTTGGATTGGATGGTACCAGGCAGAAGGAGAGGGGGAGAAGTAGAAGAGGATGGCATGAGGGAAAATATGATGCCATGATGAAGAGGGGTATGGAAGATGGACAATGGGAAGATAGGAATGTATGGAAGGCAGAAATCAAGGGCAAACTGCTATAAAGTGGAAAGCCTGTATTAAGTTAAATATGTAAGTATGGAATGTGGAAGTGAGGTCAGCAGCTGGCTGGTAGGCCAAGACTATTGTAGGCATGTTGTGTCATGGAGTTTTATATAATATACATGCCTACATTTTAATTTGAGTAGTCTGTATCTACAGATGAAATCATGACTGATATCAGTATCATAAAACATAAGAAGAACTGTTGAGAGGGGATGAATACAGAATTTGTTGAGTAAGCCTATATCTGAGAATGTGACTTGGAGTTTGTATATGGTAGCCGAAATGGCAGCAAATATGGTGGTAATGGGAAAAGCTAGTTTTAAAATAATAACAAGGGAGGTGAAACTGAATGAACAATAATGTCAACAGTCGTGGGGGAAATTGCACAATTCAACCATTAAACAATTATGTTGATTTTATAAAATCAGGTATGAGATCTAAAGTGAGTCAATTGTTTTTACGGATAGAAGTGGCAATCTTAGGCAGGACATTATCTGCACTTAGATGTTCTTTCAATGTAGTTTTTAAATTTCTTTTTGTTTTTCATATATAGATTTTGTCACAATCCTTACATTTGATCTAATATATTCCTGATTTGTATTGTTCTTCAATTTTTTTTTTCCAAAACTGCAGTCTAGAAGAAAAAGGGTATGAGGTGAGGTAATAATATAATTAAAATAAACTCAAAATTATAACTTCCTAAAATAAAATATTAATAAAAACATTAATTTAATTCTTAAATTAAACGTGATAGTGTTTCTTCCCTGTGAAAGTTAAATAAATATATAAGTATTAAGTTATGTAGATAGGAAATAACACTATGAGGTTCTTTAATATTGTTTATTTTTTATTATTTCACTCACCTCATACTTCATAATTCATAGCAGACCCTGGGTTTCTTCACATAATTTGTGACATTGTCAATGCTGCGTCACGTTCACAACTGACGTCCAACGGCCTTCTATCCTGCAGACTGACCTCCGTGCCATCTGGTGGCCGACCGAAGAATTTCCAAATCAGTCCTCTTTCGTTATAATCGGGTATTTCAAAATTCATAGTTGTATTTTCATTCTTGCATATGTAAATTTTTTCCCAAATTGTGAGTTCCTTCGGTTTTTCCAATTGTTTAAGTAAATTTGTTTTGGTTTCTATTCTATGTTTTTCTGACCAGGCATGTGCAGCTATTGCAGATTTTTCGGTTTCTCCATTTTTAACATTTCTGAGGTGTTCTTTTAATCTTGTATTTAGATTCCTTTTTGTTTTTCCTATGTATATCTTTTCACAATCTTTGAAATTTTCAACAAATTCAACATTAAATTAGCACTGAAAAATGATTACAGCTTAGGTAATTTAATAAAAACCAAACAAAAATGAAAAGATTGAAGACTGCAAAAAAATCGGGAATTTATCAAATTAATTGTAAAGATTGTGAAAAGATATACATAGGAAAAACAGAAAGGAATCTAAATACAAGATTAAAAGAACACCTCAGAAATGTTAAAAATGGAGAAACCGAAAAATCTGCAATAGCTGCACATGCCTGGTCAGAAAAACATAGAATAGAAACCAAAACAAATTTACTTAAACAATTGGAAAAACCGAAGGAACTCACAATTTGGGAAAAAATTTACATATGCAAGAATGAAAATACAACTATGAATTTTGAAATACCCAGTTATAAGGAGAGAGAGGACTGATTTGGAAATTCTTTGGTTGGCCACCAGATGGCGCGGAGGTCAGTCTGCAGGATAGAAGGCCGTTGGACGTCAGTTTGTGAACGTGACGCAGCATTGACAATGTCACAAATTATGTGAAGAAACCCAGGGTCTGCTATGAATTATGAAGTATGAGGTGAGTGAAATAATAAAAAATAAAAAATATATAAGTATTGTTTATTTTTTATTTCACTCACCTCATACTTCATAACTCCTATCAAGTATGAGGTGAGTGAAATAAAGAATAAACAATATTAAAACACCTCATGTACATGACTGAAATATGTAAGTAATTGTTGATATGTATTATTTGTAAAGAATTGAAAGTTAAAGAAAATTACTTCTGTTTTATTACATAAGTTATTTTCTACAGTTCCATGGATACGGTTGGTGATTGGTGCAGATTTGGTTTTCAAGCTGTATTACTCAACTCCAGTCATGGTGCCGGAACAATATGGGGAAGACTTGAATGCAGAAATTGGTGAGTAGTTGGTAACATTTCTTGAGTGTATATCTTGAAAATTCTACGAACTGGAAACTAAGGTTTTAGTATTAAAAAATTGTGAAGAATTTAAGTAAAGTTTTATCACCTCGTCTGTTATTCTTGTTCTTAGAGCAGTTTGAGGACCTTATTCAGTTTCATACTCAGTATTTTTACAATGTCTATTATATTGTGCAAGAGCAAGATGACATAACAGTCTTGAAAATACTGAGGGTGGAACTGGAAAAGGTCCCAAAACTAGTCTAAGAAGAAGAAGAATATGAGGTGAGGTGATAAAATCTTGACGATTTTATTATTAATTTAACACTTCTCATAGAAGGATAAATTATATTTGAAGACCGTAACTCGCCTCGGTAGCTCAGTTGGTAGAGCACTTGGCCCGGAAAGCCAAGGGTCCCGGGTTCGAGTCCCGGTCTAGGCGAAAATTTTTCTCTTCAAATATGATAAAATCTTATTTAAATAAATAATATGTCATAGTGTAAATTCCTAAAAAAAAGTTAATTGTCAAGAAGCTGGATAATTTTAGAATGACATTTTTACAGATGAAAGTATTTTCTTAGGGTGGTTGATTCTATGAAGGGAAAGCAGAAATCAGTACCTTGGTACCTAGCACGATATTTAATTACCCACCTAGACACCAGTTAAATGCAATGAATAATTATAAAATTATATATTAAAAATATTTAGCCCCAGAATTTAATTATCTTTAACTCATTTTACTTGTAAATATGAAAAAAAACAAGTGGGACTATATCCTGTCATGACCACTCTGGTTACAACAGTTATTGTCAACACTTTTAAAATTCAGAGTTTAAAATAACTGAGTTATTCTATAAAATAGCGATAATCATATTAACCCCTCAGCGTGGTTTGACGTATTTAAACGTGACCTGCTTCTTCCCTTCTGTGCGGTCATTTTAAAGTTCATGCAGTCCCCATGTGCATTAGTATTTTTAAATTCTACTCACCCAGTAACTTATTTTAGATAACTAACTCACTGGCACTATTGAACCCGTAGTTCATGACCACACGGACATAAGCTCTCCATGCATCCCAATGTTTTCCAATCATCCCCTGTATAATCTACTTCCCTCAAATCATAGTTAATGTTAGTCTCCCATCTCGTTCTTGGTCAACCAATTGGGCGTTTTCCCTCTGGTTTTCCTACAAGAAGCTTTCATTCTTCATTTGTGCCACATGTCCTGCCCATCGCAGTCTACGAGACTTAATTGTTGTCATTATATCTGGCTTCCTATAAAGACCATGTAGTTCACTGTTATGTAGAGCTTATTTTAGATATATATTAAATTACGAATAAATTATATTAGTTACATTATATTTCTATTCTTACCTTGGTTATAAATATCCTTTGTTCACGGAAAGTCTGATATCGTCCTAGAAATCCAGACGTGTATGGTACGTCTTGAAACAGCCATCCACACACAGTCCAGCCTCACATTCACTGCACCAATATATCGATTCTTTTCTTTTACCATTTTTGGTCTTGCCTTCTTTCCCGTTGCAGGAATCCTCTCTGGAAAATGATGCCCTATCAGTGTTTGGAGGGATGGCTGTGTTGACGGGGGGCCATGTACAGGTTGTGGGATAGCGGGTCCACAAGTCCTTGAATAAGCAGCAGTCTAAATTTAAGGGAGTCCAATTTCATATTTTATTTTTTGATTTATAGATGATAAATGCATTGTGAATCGCTACATTTAAAAGTCTTTGAAAAATTTTACGTACCATTTTGTACCTTTTTTTCGTTCTAATAAGTAGGGTTGAAGCATTTGATCCTAGAGGTCAACGCCACCCATATTTATGTTGTAATCACACACTACAGCTGGCTTCATTTCCACGGATTTCTTCTTGTTTGTTGTCTGGTGCATTCTTGGCTGTGGTATGTTGATATCATTGTCACCCGTTTTTTATCTTTCCACGCCAATACGGTAACGTCACCGGAATGTTGGGCAAAATGTTCTCCCTTTTTTAATTTTTTCCCCCCTTTCAAATGCAGGGACGAATTTTCTGTTGTCTCTGAGAGTGCCGACACAGTCAGTGTTTTTTTGATTTTAGAAATGTGGCGAGTTCAGGGGAATTATAAAAATTGTCCATCCAAATAGTGTGTCCACGGCCCAGAAGGTTCTCTGCCAATTTTATTACTATTGCAGCTGTTTTGTTTTGTATTTTTATTCACATATAAAGTGTCAAGTTCCATTCCCCGGCCAGTGTAAACAACGAATAACCATACATATCCAGTTCTAGACTCACACAACTCATATGTTTTAATACCAAATTTGGCAGATTTAAGTGGAAGGAATTGTTTGAAAGATAGATGCCCCCTCCATAAACATAGTGATTCATCAATTACAATATCTTGATTTGGAAGGTAGAGAGATTGGAATTTATTATTTAAATATTCAATGATAGGAAAAATTTGGAATAGTTTTGAAGGGCCTTGCAAATCCCCTTGTTTTGTGTTATCATTGAAATGAATAAATTTCATTATCAATTCAAGCCTTTCCAAAGGAATTGTCTCACTAAAAAATGGTTGTAAAAATCAATAGATTTTTAGAATAGTTAGATCTTATTGTGGGTTTCTGTACAATTCCCATTAGCATGAAAATAGCGAGAACAACATACATTTCACTTATTGTTGTGTCCTTCCATTGTCTGAGTCTAGAATGGAAAGTGAACGGTCCCATCGTTTGAGGTTGTGTTTTATTTTATGCCCTCGTTGTGGAGACATTTAAAGTTGGGTTTCTCGGTGAGATATCCGAAGTTGAAGATTTGTGATATAATTTAAACCACTTTAAATCTGCCACAGCACTAATAACTCTCTTCAGGGGAATGAGGAAACGTTTCTTACACAAATAACAACACTTTATTAACAGTTGAACTATAAGTTAGTTTATTTAAAACTCTCACTTTGGTTAAGATGAATCTTGTAATTTAAAAGTTCCAAAAGATTCCGGCTTAGGTTGATATTTTTCATTTCTAGAAGATTACTATTTTATGTATTTAACGGATGACGAATGCTAACGGTCAATCCAGTAATTATTCATTATTTTCACTTAGAAACTGTTTTTCACCAAGATGGATGACTATTATATCACTATATAATCTTTCATACTTTTAACACTATTTCTTTCTACCAACATCAATAAATAAACCATTATTTCCTTATTCTTTAAGGAGCAGTCGCTGAACATGACCGACCATCTTCAAGTATTGTAGCCATCTTTTTATTATGTAATAACCTCTAGGTTCTGATTGGTCCAACAGAAAAGGAAGGAGTATTTTCAAGCTAACTTCTATCCTCTTCGTCCAATCCCATTTATTTCTTTATAAAAATTATCAATTTGAATATTTGAAGTATTTTACATACTGCATCAGTTATAAAAACATCTAACTGTATTAACAGTTTATATTGACCAGTTAATTTTTTTATACTTATAAAAAAATTTGAATTCTATAAATCAATCTGATGTCCATTCTTCATATAAATAAATATAATTATAAACAAAACAAAAACCCTTATTATTATTATATGGGGATAAATATCCGGTTTTAAATTGCCCCTGATTTATTTAATCTTAGCTACAACTAAGTGTGAGGCTAAATTAAAATAAATCACTTTCCCCAAATATCAAGTTTCTTTCTATACAAGATTCATCTGTATTAGAATCAATACAATGTAATACATCACAATTATAATAAATACATTGTTACATGATAAAATAGAAATATTAATTTTACAAAATTTTACATATAATATGTTAAATATACTTTGAACTATTTGAAGTCACCAGCTACAACTAATTAATAGGAGTCTGAAATGGTTTCAAAAGTTCTTTGGAATATTTTCCAATTTCTTTTCTAGTGTCTATTTCTCTTAGCTCATATGTGGTATCATTAAAAATTTTTAAATATTTCATAGGGACCTTTATACAATAGGTTCATCCTATGATATGTCTCTTTAAAGCATTGGATAATGAAATATCCTTATGAGAACTTTGTCTCCAACTTTGGGATTCCACTTCCTTTTATGTCTTTTAACCTTATTGTTGCGCTTTTCTGCGCGACATTCTAACCTTTCAATAACTCTTTACATATTTCCTCGGATGTCTCCGGGATTTGACTTTTATCAATGATAGGTAATGGTAAATTAGCAATTGAACCTGTCAGGTTGTTTACCTGTCATTAGGAATATGGGTGCTTCCCAGTATTGACATTAATTGAATGATTCATAACATTCTCTATGACGCTGATATGTTTAAACCAGTCAGAATGTTTATGATGGGTCAAAACTCTTAAATTGTAGTAATTTCCCTATTAACTCTCTCACAGGGATTACTTTTTGGGTGATATTTACTACAATGGTACAATTTAATTCCTATCGCAGTAAGTTTATCTTTAAACTTAGGACTTGAGAAAACTGAAGCATTATCACTAAGTAGTGCATCAATAGGTCCATAATTAGGTAAATAATCTCTCACAATTTTACCTAGGCAAGCTCTGCTATTTACACTTCTTAATGGATATATTTTTACAAATTTTGAGAATACATCAGATAATACAAGAATATGCTTGTAACCAAATGAGTAGTAGGCATTTCTCCATGAGTATCCATTACTACTAAGCTATTTATTTTGTTCCTTAATATGTTTTGTGGAGACTATATCATATTTTACGTTCATACATTTGGCTTTTTGACAAGTTATGGCATGAAGAAGTAAACTTTCTCAACTTTTTATCTAAATGTTTAACATAAAAAAATTCACTTATGTTGAGAGCTAATTTTTCACAACCTGCATGATTTTAAGCCGACATGAAAAGTTCTAAATAGTGGAACTTCCATATTATTAGGAATTATAACTT